>CM024239.1:21565268-21609395 GCA_013421045.1 Propylea japonica
TATGCTTATGCACACCCTTTCTCAATTGAAATAAACATATGGATTGTGACATATCAAATGAAAGTCAATTTGATTATCTACTCAATTCAGTTGATATGTCTCAATCACATGTTTAATTTGAAAACAAAATGTGTGACGCGTTTGGGTTGAGAGATTTCAAATTCAAACGAGCATAAAGAATATCTGCTTTCGAAATTACAAATTCCTAGATTCGTCGAGTTTCTTAGTAATAATTGGTCACGAAATAATAGTCTGGTTGCAGTACTAGTCAATCACAAATTCTTAATTAATTCCTATTCTTTTATAAAAAAAGGCTCAACTAATTCTACTTCTAATAAAGTATTTGGGTGAAAAATATCGAATTCAAAAAAGCATAGGATAAATTGCTTTCGAAATTGAAAATCGACGGGTGCAAGGATTTTCCTCATTAATTCTCCGTAAAAGAATTATTGTAAAGATACGTTCCTTTTTTGGCCCACTGTATAAGCACTGAACAACTGCTTCTATTGAAGTTTAAACATTGAACATTAAGTTGGGACGCACATTGAGCTACGTGACACAGTCGACACTGCACGAATGAACTGGTTGACACAGTTACCAGCGCACATTGGAAAGCAGTCGTGAAAGCGAAGAGACGGAGTGAGGTCGCATACCTTTTAAAAATATGACGGATTATTTCGGATTGCTCTTAGTCCGATTCAGATGAAAAGTTTTTGTCTTTGTGCCTATTATATAAAAATCCAAGAAAGAACTGTGTCTTTAATTTTAAACCAAGTTGCAGTAGCAATATGGAATTAATGCAGCCTTCCTATTTACCCCAACCAATCGAAGATGTGGATGTCGATTTCATCAGATTTCGAATACCGATGGAATTTTCCACACTGCGTGGGAGCAATAAACGCAAGCATGTAGTTATAGAAAAGCCTAAGAAATCAGGGTTCTCGTATTTCAACTACAAGTACGACTTCTGTATCGTCTTTATGGCAGCTGTTGATGCGAAGTATAAATTCACTTTTATCGATATCGGTTCGATGGGCAGATTTAGTGATGGAAGCATTTTTTCGTCGAGCAAACTAGGGTCTAAACTAGCTAGGGAACACTACAGCTCCCTATTCCAACTGAACTACCCAATTTTGAACATTCATTGCCATATGTATTTCTAAGGGACGAAGCGTTCCGTTGATGATTAACTATATGAGACCTTCTCCAAGGAGAAGTGTCATGGGGAACTATGAACATTAGGTGTTCAATTATAGTATTTCACGAGGAAGACTATTGATTGCGCATTTGGAATCCTTGCTGCTCGATTCTGGGTATTAAAACGACCATTTGTTTGTAGAAGTAGGTTTAAAGTTTTACACAACTTCTAAGAAGAACGCAGTATTGACGACAGGTGATGACGAAGAATGTGACATGCATGTTCATTCATCGAAAGAGCAGTTAGCTCCGATTCCAAGGAGCGGATCAAGAAGTGTTCGAGAGAATTCACAGAATACTTCAATTTAGTAGGAACTGTGCCATGGCAGAAAAATAGTATTTTTCGAGGACATTATTCAAAAGCTAAGGATCTCTAATCTACAGGTAGTCCAGATCTTAACCAAGAAATTTCAACCACGTATTTCTCATCAAAAATAAGCCCTAGGTTGTCATCCAACAAATGTCGATAATGCTTCCTCTCCGAGATACAGGGTGTTGAAATTATAAAAAAATGTATTTTATCAATAACATATACAGCTCGAAATATTCCTACGAAATTTGGTACACAATACTTTGTGAAAGAAGTACTGTAAAATTATTTTTGATCTAATAATAAAAATGTCCCAACTTACCGTTTGTTGAATTGAGTTCAACTGCTATTTTCCTCCTCCAAATCTCTTGCTTTTTTTAGTTTTGAAATATTGGCGATGACTCGTTTTTTAAAATATCGGATTCTTACTAACTAATCAAACAACTTTTCTTCGCTCACTTCATCGCTACGAGAATCAGACCAAACTGCTCGGCATGTGCTTTACTTAAACTGTGTCCCTTCCACGAGTGTCGCCTTGGCGAATGGCGAGTATGGCACTGTGCTGAGCTGTCCCAGCCAGTGTTCCAATGTGCGGGGTTTCATTGACTCCCGTGTGGCACAAAAAACTGCCTTGTGCTATGCTGCGTCGCGAGTCGACCAGACTAACATGAAAGTTTGATGCATTTTATCTCAGGTATATCCAATGATTATTGTAAAAACAACGAAATTATAAAGGTACCACATAATCACAAATTCGAGGGAAAGTGAGCCGTTCCTCATGGTACGTTTGGCACTACTGCAAGTTCTCTTATCAAGTGACATTATTATTATGAAATAATAAGGGAATAACGGGTAGGCACTAGATCACATTCGCCCAAAAGAATCTGCGGTAGTGCCGAACTTACATTGAAGTATAACAGGCTTTCCCTCGAAATTGTGGTTATATGGGGGCTCTAGAACTTCGATATTTGACATATTAATCGATAATTTTGTATTAGTCATTGATTATACCTGAAATAAATTGCATCAAATTGTTATGCGAATCCCCAAAAAGGATTTAGAAGCACAATATAAGCTTCAATTCGGAGTTGTAGATGGAACATATTAGGAAAATTGGAAGCTTATATCTTTCAAATTTAGACAGACCTCTACCTGTTGGTGTCATTTATATTGTTTGGGGAGCCAATATAAATATGACGAAAACAAAATCCAATCGACATCTGCTGGACCTTTGAATGCAAATATTTGTCAAAAGCTCTTATGATTTTTTTATAATTGATAATATTTTCCAGGGTGTAGAGAAAGAAAATTTCCTCGCGCAGATCAAATCTTTCGAAGAAAAAGAGAAAATGCTCAAGGAAAGTATCTCAGAATTAGAAGCAGATCTGGAAGTGGCCAACAAAAAAAATCAATCGTACAAGAATCATCTTGAAAAAGAAAGACAGAGTTTCAACAAACTTACTGAAGAACTTAAAATGCGGAAGATAAAATTGAACAGTACAAATTAAGAACAGGTCCATGGAGAGGGAGAACCTAGAATATTATCTGCAAATCAAAAAGCTTGAAGGGGAGGTAGCAGAATATTCGACCCAACTGCACAAGTCCAGAAAGAACACGCAGAAGAGCGTTTCAGTTAATGAACAGGAGGTAGGTGGTCTTACTAAATTGAAACATATCGAAAGATTAATGAAACAAATTTTAAAAAGCTCGAAAATTTAAAAAACACAAAATTCAATTGTTTTGGGGCCGATTCGAATCCAAGTTCTGTAGTCCTTGTGTCCTAGTCCTATATACTCAATGCCTTTGCTTTTCGTTTGCCTTTCATTCGCACAGGAGAAATCAATAAAATGATAATATCTGAAAACTTTTGTTAGATCCAGACCATCAGTACTGGCCAGAATTCTTAATTTTCTGAAAATCTTATGCTACGATTTTGACGAAATTTAGCAGACAAATAGTCCATTCACGAAAGTTTGAGCCGTCGATTGGCCATGACAATTTGGCATATTCAACTGTGTATATAAAAATTTTAGGTTATGTTAATTATTTTCTTATCAGATTGATACGCAATGTTGTTAATATTACAAAAAATATGTATAAATCTCGGTTTTCTTATAATGTCAATTTGTATCTGAAAATTGACAAATTTTTGACGCAGTTCAGACAGTTCTAAAAACCAAACGACAGATTGAAATTTCACATTAAAGATTTACTACTTGAATTGAATAAAAATATCATTGTTTGAACAGTGGAAACTAATTTGCGAATCAACAGAATCAACTCAAATGAAGAAAAAGTTCTGTAGTCAACATTATGTGACGAACAAAAACATTGTATCAACAACATATCGGGAGTAATAAATGGTGGATGCATTGCCTGAACTGATTTACATTCACAACTCCATGAAGTTTTCTTGGCATATCTTTTTATACATTCTTGCGCACACATACCTACCTAGTAGATGCTATGCAATGGTTCAAAAGCAGAGTAATTTTCACATAAAAATATCAGTTATTATTTTTGTTGTTGATAATGAGTAAATACTGACATGGAAATATCCCATCGATGAAAAGCTTCAAAGGGAAAATATCTGTTTGATTATCCTGCTGAACCTGATGAAGAGGGTCTTAATTTACACTTATCGAGCATTTGGTGAATTAACTCGATACAATAGTGATACCTTTAAATGAAGCAAAACCTTCAGCTGAAACATTATCATGAGAATTTATATCTTGAATAGTTAAATATGAAGAATGTTCAATAATTCCTGGCAATATATTATACGCTAAGACAAATTATATGTATTCAATATCCCAATGACAAAATCTTCACAAAATTTTGAACAAGTTTTCGCATTACTATTTTCTTTCTAAATTGCATAATCGATCGGAAAAGAGGTTACGAAATTATTGGGAAAACAGTAAGAACCACTGGACCGATTTGATCTCTTATCACAAACCTATCCTAAAAATTTCAAAGCATTAACTTAATCCGTTCGAGTGTTGTCGTGTACAGGGTGGCAAGAATTGGTGATGCCTTAACTGCAACTTTTTCTATGAGATAGAGAATAATGAATGGCACATTGCGGTTATCTTTTTTGGAGAAACTCATTATGCCGTCAACCGCCTTGCTGTATCTTCTTTCGTTTTGGTTATTATCTCCGTTTCTTTTTGTGCTATAAAATTGAATCCAAAACATTATACATACACTTTTTTGATAGGATTACAGTGGCTTAATGTAACTTTTGCAGAGTGGTTTCTTTTCCAATTCAATATAATATAATCTTTCATTTTTTCTTATGGTTTTCAAGTTTCAAGAAAAATGAAATCAAATACCAAATATGCCCTCACGCATAACTAATAAAATGCATACATTCTTGTTACTCCTGCATGGTTACTCAGGTGGATTGAGTAGCTTGATGACCATGCTGCCGGTCCCAAGCCCGGATAAAGGAGGAGGGTTGCTTGGTGAGGTTAGCTTCCTGCCAAGTGTAAAACCTCAATATAGCTGACAGACCCGAAAATTTGCCTCGTAACAGGATGGATACACGGTTGATGACACATGCGCGAAATAGGATAAGAAACTGGAAAAAGAAAGAGATCATGCGAGTAGCTTCCTGGAACATTAAAACTTTCAATAACAGAGAACAAGAAACCATGAGAGAACTGAAGGATAATAGAATAGATATATGCGCTCTACAGGAAATGAAGAAGAAGGGAAAAGGACAAAAAATGTATGGTGACTACCTGATAGTATACAGTGGTGTCGATCAAAGCGAAAGAGCCAAAGAGGGAGTAGGTATTGCAGTTCAGGGAAAAATTGCCGACCAGATAGAAAATTGCAGATACATATCACCTCGAATACTGTTGATGAAGATGACAACAGGCTCAGGTTCTTTGAATATCATGTCGATTTACGCCCCAGAAGATAACAAAGCTAAAGAAGTAAGGGAATCATTCTTTAATGAGCTTGAAGACATAATCCTCTCACTAGCATCAAGAGAACCCACTATTATTCTTGGAGATTTCAACGCGCGCATCGGTAATGAGCATATTCCTGCGATTATGCAAAGATTTAATGAAATCCATCTCAATGAAAATGGAAAGCTGATGATCGGTCTCTGCTCACTGAGTGGATTGTGAATCAATAATACTTTTTTCGACCATAAACCCCAACACAAGTATACATTCAGCAACACTCAAGGTCAACATTCTACTATTGACTACATTCTCACAAACACAAATATTTTACCCTCGCAAATACTGGACATTAAAACCCTTAACTCAGCAAATTTGGGAAGTGACCACAGCTTACTACTCGGAAAAATAAAAATGAAATGCATCTCAAAAAAGAAGAGTAAACAAGAAAATCCTCAGGAGAAGATCAAAGTAGAGGCCCTTAGTGACATAACTGTGGGAGAACTATACCAAAAACGCCTTGAAGAGAAAATTGAAAAACACCCAATCAACGATTCGGATGATGTAGAGGTCAGTTGGAAAAAATTGAAATCCAATATTAAAAAGGCTGCCTTAGAAGCTGCTTGTCAGCAAAACGAAGTAATAAACATTAACGAAAAAATAGAACACCTTGGTTTTGTGAGGAAGTCAAAATTCAATGCAAAAAGAAGAAAGAGGCCTACTTGAACTACCTCTCGACTCGTTCTTCGAAGTCGTACAACACCTACAAAAAACTCGAGAAGAAACTAATAAGCTGGTCAGACAACTAAAGAAGGATTACAAGGAAAAATTTTCCAAACAACTTGAAGGTGACTTCTACGGGATTCAAAAACAAATATGGCGCTTCATAAGAAACCAGAGAAAAGAGACCAACGAACTTATACCTGTAAGCCAGATCGAGGAAGAAGTGTGGATCAAGTACCTCAAAGATCTCTATAAAAATAACGAACCTTCCGCAGCAAAAAGACCTCCTGATATAAACATAAACAACAACATCGAAATTGATAGTGCAGATGTAAGGAAAGCACTGAAAAGGCTGAAAAATAGAAAGACCCCGGGCCAAGACGACATCTCCAATGAACTCCTGAAATACGGAGGAGATATGCTGGTCCAAGAACTGACGAAACTTAACTTACCAACAAATACTTCTCTACAACATGATTCCAGATGAATGGCGAAAAAGTACTCTACTTTTGATGTTCAAAAAAGGTGATAAAAAAACCTTCTAATTATAGAGGAATAAATTTATTATCGACCACCCTTGAATTAATAACAAAAATTATAACAAATATCATAATCGAACACACAGATCTTGCTGATGAACAACAGGGATTCAGAACTGGTAGATCCTGCACTGATGCTGCATTCGTAATCAGACAAATAACGGAAAAATCAATCGAATACAAAAAACCAGCATTCTTTTGCTTCATCGACCTCAAGAAAGCCTTTGATAAGATCCGTCTACAAGATATAATACACCTTTTATATGATAGGCAAATACCTAATAACATCATTAAAACAATAGAAAACATCTACACAAACAACCAAATCCAAGCAAAGATTAAAAACACCCTCACTGCACCAATAACAGTAGAAAGAGGCATACGGCAAGGAGACTCTTCGAGTCCTTTGCTGTTTAACATAATAATGGATGAAGTAATCAGACAAGTCCGGAAGCTGCGAGGATACAAAATGGGGAATAAAAAATTAAACATCTTATGTTATGCAGATGACGCTGTATTGGTAGCGGAAACTGAAGATGATCTCCAGAGACTTTTGTTTTTGTTCAATAATGTCTGTAAACCACTAGGTGTGACAATATCTTTATCGAAAACCAAATGCATGACAACATCTTAAACACCTTTACGCTGTAAACTGATAATACTGATAATACACCAAGAAATGTAATTTACTTACCTAGGCATAAAAATATCGAGTTATGGTGACATAGAATCAGAAATAAACATCTTGGAATAGAAACGAAAGCAAGAATTTATAAAACTGCAATAAGGCCAATTCTGACATATGCGGCGGAAACCAGGCCTGAGACCTCGAGAACACAGCAAATACTGGAAACAACCGAAACGAAGATTGTTCGAAGGATAGCAGGGAAGTCACTTTGGGACAGAGAGAGGAGCGAAGACATAAGACGAACATGCAAGATAGACAACATAAATGAATGGGTTCTGGGAAGGAAGATTGAATGGAACGAGCATATAGACAGAATGAACCAAGACCGGATAGTGAGAATTTCGAGGGATAGATCACCATTGGGAAAAAGGAGCATCGGAAGACCCAGGAAGAGATGGAGTGATAACTTGCCCAGATAGACCATCGAATTAAGGTGGTGAATTTTCGACGTAGAACTGGCCAAAGGCCTATTTAGAAGAAAGAAGAAGAAGAAGATTCTTGGAGGGTGTTTTGAATCAATATTTTGATGAATTCAACATGTATAATATATATTCTTGAAACGTATTAAAAACAGTGATTATTTTTTAGTGAAAATAATTATTGTTTATATAAGAAGAAACAAAAGGCGTTTGAGACCTCTCCTAGTCCAAAATTAGAAAATTACAAACATTAAGCCACACGAATACCACTCTGTTTCACGGAACAAGCGTGCAAAAAGGAAGAAAGAAATAAAAAATAAACAAACCCACATAGTGGGTCTCGAATTAAAAATATATCAGCCTCGAGTCGCTGAAGAAAGTCATTGTCCGTGAGTGACAACTCGCGATTCGTTTTCTGACCGTCCCGAGGCAATAGTCAATAGGTGGTCAAAACGAACAAAAAAGTGAATTGACTCTGTAATTTTGATTATTTTCACATGTTATGTATATAAAAATAAATGAAAATCATTTTCCTAACCGAATGTATGGCCTCTTAAATTGGTTGCACTACGAGTGCTGGACCCTGTAGTAAAACTGGAGGGTACGGAATTCTTAGCAGGTACATTTTCACCAACCAGTAGTTGCACTAATTGCTCATATCCGTTGTATATCCTACAGGAGTTCTTCAAGAATACAACTCTATTTTCGTTTTTTATCCATATACTGACATATAAGTTTGCTGTTGATTGAGGAATATATTGTAGTTCTTTCATTAATCAACCATTTCCTCCCTGTCGTCAGATGTATACTTTCTTTACTGTCTATATACCAGTCTGTCTTTTTAAATTCTCCTTAGTAAAAACAGCACTAAAAGCAGTTGTTTATATCTATAACATCTGATGTTATTAACCTTTGTCGACTCTGACATTTCTGACGGATTGACGTTGACTTTTGTAGTGTGGCCAACCTTCTTTATCTGGTTCTTTTCCTTGCCAACCTTACTGACAAAAGCACTACTTGACGTGTTACTATCAATCATGTCCAACAACTTTGTCTTTATCGAATCCGATGTCAAAGGAATATCTGAATGGAAAATGGCCATAATCATAGGAGTGTATTTTTTCCGATAATCCAGCCAATTTTTTTTTATATACGCATCTCTCGGGAAAAGACTGAGCTTATAACGCCCTTTCAAGCGCCCCGAGATGAATTTAGAAGAAATCGGTTTGTGCGTGTCTTAAACTGCTGTAAGTTGTAACCAAGGGGGAATACATCTTGAGGTAGGGTATTCCATAGCCTTGCAGTTCGGTAAAGAAAAGCCTTCTGATAGACATATGTCCTAGCTGTAGAAAGATGCACGGCAAACTGGTGACTGTTATCGGCTAGGCTTGTTTGTCGATCAAATTGAGCCCCTGGTGGGATCATGGAGGCAATGGCAGCAGAACACCTTCCGTGGTAGTATCTGTAAAAAAGGCATAAGTCTCCAACCTTCCTACGGTGATCGAGACTATGAAGGTTGGCAGTTAACGTTGGATCGTCAATTAGGCGCACTGCTCTTTTTTGAATGGAATCAAGTAGGAGTTACGAGTGCTTAGGAGCTGAACCCCAAGCATGAGAGCAATATTCCATAGCTGGACGCACTTGAGCCTTGTAAAGTAATAAAAGCTGCTTTGAAGTGAACAATTTCCTCGCACGAAATAGATAGCTAAGCTTCTGAGCAGCTGACTTGGCAACTGAGCAGACGTGCTCATGCCAGGTTGCATTTGGACTGATATTGACCCCTAGAAGCTTAAGTCCATTGGTTGGTTTTATTGTTTTATTGTCCATTATTAGTTGTGGTGCAACTGTCGATGTTTTTCTTGTGAGCAGAGTAGCTGGGTCTTAGAGGCATTGAATTCAACCAGATTGTCAGAACCCCATTGTAGAATAACTTCTAGATCTTTGTTGATTGTCACAGCTTGAGCGTTTCTTTGGGAACTGGATGTTGACGCTGATACAGGCTTCTTGTTTGTCGTGGACTCTTTAAGAGTGCTGTCATCTACAAAGCTCAAAATCAGATGCTTGGTTGAATTTAAAAGGTCATTAATATGCATTAGGAACAGAGTCGGGGACAAGATTGAGCCCTGAGGTACACCGGCGTTGACGGAATGAAGTGCAGACTCCGCACCATCGACCACAACACAAAGTTGTCTCTCGTGGAGGAAACCTCCGAGCCAGCTGCAAAGTCCTTCCGGGAGACCGTAAGATGGAAGCTTAGTTAGTAATGCTCTGTGCCATACACGATCGAAGGCCTTGGATATGTCTAGGGCAACTGCAATTGATTCCCCATGCTTTTCTATAGCGTTTGTCCAAAGATGAGTGACATAGGTGAGCAAGTCACCCGTTGAACGACAGCGCCGAAAGCCGTATTGTCGCTAATGAGATTGTTTTCCTCTAGGTGTTTTACTATCTGCAAACTAATAGCAGTCTCCATTACTTTGGACAAAATGGGTAGTAAAGATATCGGACGATAATTTCAAGGCATGCACTTTTTTCCCTTTTTTGGTATTGGCTGAACTCTAGCAACCTTCCAGATGTTTGGGAAAGTTTTCTGCTCGTAGGACAGCTTAAACAGCCGACACAACGGAGGTGCGAGCTCGGGTGCGCACTTTTTCAGAACAATAGCTGGTATACCATCGGGTCCTGTTGACTTTCTGCTGTTCAGCTGTTTCAGGATTCGACAGATGCTCTTTGTACGGAATTTAACTTCTGGCATCGAAGCCTGAACCTTGGGAATATTTGGGGGTTATTTCTGGCCTGCTTCTAGAGTAGAATTTTTGGCAAATATAGCTGCAAAAAGGTCAGCCTTTTCTTTGGAGCTAGTTGCCAGAGCACCGTCGTCTTTAAGAAGTGGTGGAAAAGTCGAATGGCAAAAATTATTGCTAATCACCTTAGCGAGTGACCAAAAGGGGCGCGAACCACTTGGGCAATCTAGAAGCTTTTTTGTTACTGTGTTGTTAAATGCTTGTTTTGCGGCTTGAATAGTTAGATTGCAGTTGTTCCTATCAAGTATATACGCTGCCCCCTTCTCGTCTGTCGGGTTTGAGCACCATTCGCGGAAGGCTTTATTTTTATTGACGCAGGCTCGCTTACAATCTTTGTTAAACCATGCCTTTGCAAGTGGAGGTTTTTTGGTGTTGTGTGGGATGTAAAGTTCCATACCCAAAAAAATCACCTCAATGACAGCCTCTGCACACTGGCTGACATCTTCAATATTGAAGCAGGTGGCGTGCCATGGATATTCCGCGTGAAACTCTCTCAATTCATCCCACTTGGCCTTGTTGTAGTGCCAAACTAGGCGACGATTTTTCGGCTGCACGAGTTTTTCGGCAGTCAAAGGACATGAGACGGATATTAGAACGTGGTCTAAGTTACCGAGAGGGCCGTTTGAATTGATAACATAGCTGTCGGTTTCTGAAGTCAGGTACAAGTCAAGCGTATTTCTGAAATCCATAGGATTAGTGGGAACTCTTGTAGGACAATCTACAAGCTACGTTAAATTGCAGCTGATTGTGAACGCTTCGGCTTGTTTTCCAGCATCGTCAGTTTTGTTAGAGTGAGCTAGCCAATTTGAATTATGGACATTAAAATCGCCAAGTATTACGATCTCTGAAGATGGATAGTTGACCTGGATCCAGTCGACCTTATCTGACAAGTACTGAAACAATTGGCTGGGTCGTTCACTATTTGGTGAGCGATACAGGGCGCATATAAATCTAGTTTTGTTGTGGACAATGGTCCTAAGCCACATTGCATCAACTTCTTCTATTTCCAAAGATTCTTCCCGTTGACAAGCAACGTCTGCTCGAATGTATACATAAACCCCTCCTTTGAATCTAAACTTGGAATGCAAATCGTACCCAGGACATAAAAGGTATGTGGAGTCCGATTTTGGACTGATTTGAGTTTCAGATAATGCAAGGATATGGGGTTTAATTGATTGCAAATGTTGATGGACGCAACTGACATTAATATTATTATGTCCTATTCCCCTTATGTTGCAAAACTCTAAAAGTAGTTGCCTGGTGGTATTGTCTTCATTGGTGTTGTCACAATAGGTGTTTGCGGCCTCAGTTGTAGTAGATTCTCCATGTTGTATCTCCCGGGATAGTCCCCCCCGGAAATCCGACTGGGAGACGAGTTCACTTCCGGAATCTTTTACTCCAGAAGACGACATCATGATTTTTTCTTGTATTTAAAAAGCCACCTATTTCTCTCTTTGAAGAGGTCGTCACTTCCTACTCTTAGGGACCGGCCCACCAGTCAAGCTCGGAAACATGCACATACACTATTAAGGAGCTAATACGACTGATGTGGTGGTATTTCACCGGGCGACAGGTGAGTAAGAACCTGTCTTCCACCTACAATAATAGGGAACCAATCCATAGATCATTTATCTTGAAGCCTGTACCACGTAATCTCTGCAAAGTGTCTATTATTTGATTGATATATACATCCTTATTGTCACAATCATCTAATCTCGTAGAAATCAGCAATCGTAGTAAACAGATTCTTCTATAAATTCCATTAGCATCGAACGTTTCTATCAGTTTTTTCCACAATTCTTCAGCTGTAGAATTATCCTCAACGTGAATTTAGAACTTCGTATCCATGGTTAAAATTAGTTTAGCTCTCGCTCGACTAATTTTTGCTTCATCCTTTTCGAAACCACCAATGCATGATTTCAAACTATCGAGAATCAAGTCATTTTCAATATCAAAAGACAATTCACCATAGTTTTCTCATCCTATCAGTTTCGGAGCCGACGCGATCAAACTGTTCGCCATTTCGCACAACCACGCCACGAGATCCCATAACACGAAATAGTTTATTCACTGAAATTTAAAATAATATGAAATTCTGAAATATGTGTGTCTTCTAGGCCAATAACCAGTTATAATTTATTTTGGAAGAACTTCGGTATTTATCATATCTGGAAATTTAGGAAATAAAACAAAATAACAGATGTTCACTCGATAGTTGTTTATATTACAATCACATGTTCTAGAAAAAAGAAATTATAGTCCGTTCACGGAAGTTTGAGCGCATAGTAGGCGTTTGTTTATTCATCTGAAGTTGGCAGTATTTTCTGTCGTCAGACGAGCTTGCGAATTATCATAGAACTCTATGCAATATTGGCAACATTGCGTATGAATCTGATAATAAAATTAACAACATAACCTACAAGTTCAATACACACAGGGGAATATGCCAAATTTCCATGGGCAACCGACGGCTCAACTTTTCGTGAACGGACTATGAATACCAAATATGCTCTCACGCATCCATACTATTAATTTATATGTAAATGCGAAAGTAACTCTGTCTGTCTGTTACTCTTTCACGCCTAAACGGCTGAACGGATTTTGATGAAATTTGGTATGGTGATATATGATAACCTAGAAATGGTCATAGGCTATAAATAAGCACGCCATCGTTTTTAGGGGGTAGGCAGTAGGCAGATAACTAAATTAAGTTAGTGATTTTCAGTCGTTTTTGTTGGGACTTTTGCTCTTTCACGTCTAAACGGCTGAACAGATTTTGATGAAATTTAGTAGGGTAATAGATGGTTACCTTAAAACGAATATAAGATCAAAATGATCGCGTCATCGTACTTAGGGGGTAGGAAGTAGGCAGAAAACTGAATTGAGTCAGTGGTTTTTTTTTATGGTTTTTGCTGGGAGTTTTGCTCTATCATGCCTAAACGGCTGAACGGATTTTGATGAAATTTACTTAGGTGATAGATAGTAACCTAGAAAAGGATATGGGCTATTAATATTCATGCTATCGTCATAGACTTATAAAAGAATGGACAGGACGTGTGAGAGAGAATATTCACTTCAGACAAGGATAGAGTAATATTAGTGCGGTGCACAGAACATAAAATAAAAACATTGGATCGTAGATATGGGGCCATCCATAAAGTACGTCACACTAATTTCATGAGTTTTTGAGCCCCCCCCCCCGTCCTTGTCACAGGTGGTCACATTTCTGAGACCCCCCCTCCCTAGTGTGACGTCACATGTTTTGCAATTTAACATCGAAAAATTATTAAATTGAAACAGCAGTTCCGCAATTAGTTTTATTTCCATTTAAATTAAGTAATTTTTTATGAAATCAACATAATATCAAATATTTGAAACAATAACAAAAAATAAACTAATGAATAATGAATTAACTTCCTGTATATGCTGTTTTTTTATCAGTATGTTTCGTATAATCTACGGTAAAGATTACCTAAATCTATCTTTTTGTTCATTTTGAACTTGATTTATTCATTATGTTCTACACTACTGGAAAAAATTAAAGGATCAAGAAAAAAATTCCAAATTTTCGTCAATTTTCAACATGCCGTAACTTTGAGAGGAATGGTCGTACAAGGAATTTAAAAAGAGGAAGTTGTAGCTCCAAGTGTCTATCTAGTTCTTGAATTAGAACTTCAAAAATTTTAAGTTTCAGTGGTTTCGAGTAATGATAGAAAAATCAGCAACAAAAAAATTCTCAAAATTTACCACCTATTTTTTCTTGTCTACGAGCGTGGAAATTTTATTTTTTAATAATCGTTATAATGATGAGATACTTTGTTAATTCAGCTTTAGTTTATGTTTTATTGACCTCAAAATGTCCACTTCTCGCCGAGATATCGGTCTTCAAATGGAAAAGGATCCATTTGTCTTTGATTCTCGATTTCTCAGCAACGAATGATCGCACAGAAAATTGAAGGAGGGTTTCAAGACCTTAAATGAACTCCCATTATTGAACAACCATTGCTTATTCATAGAATTTTTTTTTCTTCATGTCACATCAATATAAAAATTTAACAAAAAAAAGGCTTTTGGTGGTTTCTTGGAAATCTACCGCTGGATCGAAAATGTTGAGGAAACCAATACTGTTAAGTGTGACTTTCACAGTTCAATATGTTGATAAAACCTTACGAAGAGCTAACTCAATCCAAGAGCCGTTTTTTTGTTAGACAGGATTGAATTTTTGAAAAAAAATAAGGATCACGTTTTTTGCCCTGAGAAGCTCATAATCTTCAAAAAGGCAAAAAGAATTTTCTCGAGCTTTTCCACATTTTTTTGCAGATAGTACATAATTTCAAAAAAAGAAAAATAAAATAAAATAAAATTTTTATTAATTTAATAACGGGTATTGCCACCCCTGTTTTCAATAACGGCTCTCAAACGTTCAGCCATGTTAATGGATCCTTTTAAATTTGAAGACCGATATCTCGGCGAGAAGTGGAGGTATTGAGGTCCATAAAAAAATAAATTAAAGCTGAATTAACAAAGTATCCCAAAATTATAACGATTATGCAAAAATATAATTTCCATGCTCGTAGACAAGAAAAAAATGAGTGGTAAAATTTTGAGAATTTTTTTGTTGCTGATTTTTCTATCATTACTCGAAACCACTGAAACTTAAAATTTTTGAAGTTCTAATCAAAACCTAGACACTTGGAGCTACAATTTCCTTTTTTAAATTCCTTGTACGACCAGTCCTCTCAAAGTAACGGCATGTTGAAAATTGCCAAAAAAAATTTCCAGTAGTGTATCTTTATATCCACAAAATAGCAAACTAAAAGAACGACGTCGTTCACTCAGCGAAAGCAAATTGTCGAATGAAAGATAGAAACAAAAACATTACCTACTCGAGGTGCGGTGCGTTTAGCGGCATTGGTCAAAGGGCTCGTCGGCGATCGGCACGTGTCAGAAGCGGCTATGAACTTGTCAACAAAACAATTTAAACCTTATTGCCCTAAAGATAGAGTTGGACATATTTTTTAGTTTAATTAATATTTCAAATTACGCGATTAGTACCTCTAGATTTTGAAATGTGATGTCACGAAACTTAGGACCCCTCCCACCCCTTGTCACACCATGTCACACTTTGTCGACCCCCTCCCTCCCCCTTTACGTGTGACGTACTTTATGGATGGCCCCTATCTACGCATTAGATATTTTTATGTTCTGTGATTTTTCCAATATTAAGAGAAAGAGATAATGTGAAGGATGGAGTGATATTAGTTTATTTTAGTCTATGCACTACACTAATATTACTCCATCCTTTACATTACCTATTTCTCTTATGTTGGGGGCACAAAACTCAGAGTGAAAGTCACGTGACGCCCTGTCCATTCTTTTCTATGTCTATGACTATCGTACTTAAGGCGTAGGCAGTAGGCAGAAAACTGATTAAGTAAGTGATTTTTAATCGTTTGTTTTAAAAGTTTACCTCATTCACGCCTTAACGTCTGAACGGATTTTTGTAAGACTTGGTTAATATAAAGATAGGATCCTAGGCACGGGCACATTTTTTTGGACGTCAAATTGAGGCCAAGTTTTTTCGAAACATTTTGAAAACGGTAGGTTATAGAAAAAAGTGGCCAATAGGGCGTTTGTAGAGAATTAGTCACTACATAGTATAAAACAAAGTCACTTTTTTGTCCCTATGTCCCTTTGTATGCTTGTATCTTTGAAACTACGCAACGGATTTTGATGCGTGTTTTTTTAATAGATAGAGTGATTCAAGAGGTAGGTTTATATGTATAATAACATCCATTAAATAGTGGAGAAGTACTGTTATTTTTGAGGTCTCTGATGTGATGTCGTGAATAATTTAATTTTTTCCGCTTACATTGCAAACGAAGGCTGAACCAAGTTTTATCAAAATAATTGTACTAAGTATTGTACACATTGAAAAGGTCTACAGAAAAGTTCGTGATGGTATATGTCTATCTCTTGTGGATAACCCACATTAATTTTTTTGTTCATTTACTTTTTACAACAAATAATGGCTAATTTTCGAAGCGATTTTAACCAATACAGCATTAATCCTGAACCAATTAAATACCTAGAATACATTGTTCATTTAATATAGATCTATATGGGATTTTACATCGTATGATTTAAGTGAATATTTTCGAAGATATTACAGATTTAAAAATTGCGGGACGTAGCGTTTGCGGTGGTATCAGCCGGCTGCCCGGTGCGGCAAGAGCGTTCCTATAAATAGCGCGTCTGAGGCACCCGTGCGAAGCCGGGGCGGGTCGCTAGTAACCAATAAAATGCATAAATTCTAGGCGGGTGTTTTGAATCAATCTTTTGATAAATCCAACATGCATAATATGTATTTTTGAAATGAGATAAAAACGCTGATTATTTTTAAGTGAACTTAAATTATTGTTTCTATAGGAAAAAATAAAATTTCATGTTATAAATCAGGACGGAGATCCGAAGATGCACACGGTCGGATAAATCATTTTTGACGTTGGATTCTTAATTAGTGAGTCCAACCGATCCGTTTAAGACCCCTCCTAGTCCAAAATTAGAAAATTGCAGACATTCGAGCAAAACGAATACCACTCTGTTCCCCCGGAACTAGGGATTGCAAAATCACCGAATTTCAATTTACCGATAATTCGGTAAACTATTTGAAAAATTACCGATTTACCGGTATTTACCGGTTTTTTCTAACCGAAAAAAAATTAACCCACAAAATGAATAACAAAACGTTATTTAGTTCTTAATAATAAACACAGGAAAGTGAAACTCTTGGTAACCTAAAAAAAATAATATTCTTACTTAATCTTTCGATTTTTTTTGGTTTGAAAAAACAGGCCCTAAGAAAACGCAGTTTATCAAGACTGTTATCCTCAGAGTAAAAAGTAAACCTAGAGTTGCCTTCACGCATTTTTTATGCAGCCAAGTGGAATCTGTTTATACGCGCGAACAAACTTACGGCGTTGCGAAATCGTGCCGTATGTTTATTCCGTATTGGGATAATTGCTTTACCGCTCTCCCACTTTGATACTAACGGCTTGCGTCTGTTACAGATAATTCTGTCAGTTTGGCAACATTGTCTGTTAGTGTTCAGTTTCTTGATGTGTTTACATTTTCCTTTCGATTTGACGTTCATAAACTGAATTATTTCAAAGATTTGGTGGCAGCTTATTGTTTCTTAACGTTATTCCGTCAATAGCTAGGCTAGGGCAGAATTACGTAAATGTTGTATTATATCAGGAATAGGAGAAATGTAAATCTAAACAATTGTTTATTTCACCCCAGTGTGGCAGTGAAATGCTTTCCATCTCACTGTTATGCTTGGTTGATTACAATGCAGTACTATTCAAGCGTAGGGGCATATCTAAGTTTATTTCTTACTCTGAGGTGTTATCACTTAGCCGCGACCTAATCTTAGTGCAAAGTGTTTCTGCCGCAGAAAAGGCTCTTTCGGACTCCACACTAGTAGGCCGAGTTGTCATTAGTGCTGCGATAACCATTTTCAAGTATTTCCCCTGAATCCCCACCTTCCCAAAATATTGCATTTCGGTTTTCACACACTGCTGAACATTGTTAAACGTAGCCTGATGTCTTCTGATTGGAAGGGTACTGTTTATTTCAATTTTGTTTCTGATCGCTAATTTGAGCTTTTCTTTAATGGACAATGCAGCATTATCCGATTTGGATGTAGTCAGCTTGGCATTTTTTACCGAAATTACCGGTAAAAGATGCCGATTTCTTCGTCGGTAATTTGAAGAACTTCCAAGGCGGTAAATCGGTAAACCGGTATGCAATCCCTACCTGGAACAAGCTTGCAAAAAGGAAAAAATAAATAATAAATAATGCAACAAACTAAGCATAGAAACAATTGGATAATAATGAATAAAACGAAATGAGAAACAATTGGATAATAATGAATAAAACGAAATGAGCAATGTTAAGTAGACACCAAAATCTTTCATAGAAAAAACTTCAAACATCGATTTCCAGAGTCAGTAGTGATTAGAAATGATTGATAATATTTTTTCAACTTTAGGAACCAGTGAAGTATTGGAAGAAAAGACGTGACATGGAAGGAGATACAAGTTCAAATGAAAGTGAAACAGAGAGGGTTGAGGCGACGAACCAACAAAAGAGGAAATTCCGTCGTGTCCATGTCAGGGTAAGTTTAGCATCTAAAAAGTATTGAAGTGAAGTCGTTTTTTAGTACTCAAGCAAAAAGCGAAATAAGAAAAGAAAATTTCAAATATAGCTTGGCTATATTGGTTAAAATTCAATTCACTGGTTAGTTCTGACAATTCCTATGTCATTCGATCTTCTATCACAAAGTTCAGTATATTATCTCCGCTGAACTGAATGAATGAACGTTTGGATTCATTGATTCGTTTCCAAGCAAGGAAAACAATTGGTCGTGAATTGCACGATAATATCGTTTGAAATTTTGCTGCAAAGAGGTACCAACAGTGCAATGTATGCCCAAGCTTATTGCTGAAGTTGTGAAGCTGCTTTCATTGTTGATGTGCCAACACGTGTCATTGTCATTGGTCAAATTCCTTGCTAAATGAGGACGGCGCAACGATTACCGTAAATAGAGATAGCTCTCGCACCACGATACCCTATTATTTGTGCCTGATCTTGATGGCAACAATGTCTGGTTTCAACAGAGTTGTTGCAAATTACCAGATTTTGATGAAAGTTTGATACTATTTGATTAGCCGAAATGGTGATATCAGTCAAGAAGCTGCTTCTTGACGCCATTGGAATCTTCTGTATTGCGCCGTTAAAGACAAGAGTTATGCCGAAAAACCAGAGTTACTACGGCGAAGAGATCATTCTTGTCTCTCAGACTGCTGAAAACCAGGATGAAAGCATCAATGTCAGAAGAATGTCCATAAGGATATAACTATCGACGTGAAAAAATCATCAGCCGTTTT
Organism: Propylea japonica; assembly: GCA_013421045.1. Taxonomy (NCBI): domain Eukaryota; kingdom Metazoa; phylum Arthropoda; class Insecta; order Coleoptera; family Coccinellidae; genus Propylea; species Propylea japonica. Next base: position 21,584,817 of record CM024239.1, read on the forward strand.
GCGAGAAGACGAAATAGGAAAATTCAATTTTTGATTCAGTTCATCATCATTCCTAATTTTTGAAATTTATTGAATAAATTTGAGGATAATGTAAGGTACTTCTTTCAAAAGCTAGATCCGCCCTTGGCATCGACGCACCTGCTCAGTGACATCAGCTATTTAGAAGTTTGCCAAGTGATACAGTACGTTCCATCAGGCGGTCACAACGACCATGCTAGCCGATTGGTGATATCAATTGGCCGTCAAGAAGCTGCTTCTTGACATCATTGGAATATTCTGTATTGCGCCGTTAAAGACAAGAGTTATGCCGAAAAACTAGAGACATAACATTTGAAGACCAACATTCGTGCCATTTTCCTAAACGAAATTATGACCGCTTGAACACTTCGAGTGCCGGACCCTGTAGTATAACTGGAGGGTACGGAATCCGTAGCAGCTGCATTTCCACAGTATCACCACAGTATAGACACCAACCAGTAGTTGCACTCTTGAGAAAATGAACTGAATTCTTTACTCTATCGAGAATTCGCGCATCATTTCGGTGCGCAGGCGGAAATTAAGTTATTTGAGCGGTAATTTTCGGGTTTATTTGAATTTTTATTTGTGATGGTAAATATTGAATTGGAATATCATTATTATTATTTTCGAATTAATAATTTTTCGAATAATTATCAATAGGAGACAAAGATTGTGACGTGCTCCCGTCTCCACCAAACTGCGTTGCCATCGTTTACCTTCGGAAGTAGAGATCTCGGGCGCCACCTCTAGTTTAAAGTGTTGAGGACACTAGGGTACCCATAGGCGGTGTCCTATGGGGTCCGGGAGCTACTAGCCAGAGAAGGTTATGTCCAGGGGTCAGTTGTTTGTACCTAACTAAATATTCCCTAACTCTGAAAAATACTCAAATATTCCTTAGGAAAATAAAACACACAATTATAATACAATCTTTATTTGGTAATCGGTAAATAACGGCAGTCATCAAAATAAACCATGATATCATAAATACAATGTGAGGAAAGAGGGTGAGCGGGCGGTGAGAAGGTTGAAGCGGGATGTAACATGCAGCATGATTTCGGCGGTGAGAGCTCTCGGAAAAATAAGCAATGCAATACATACAAGCGGTATTAAAGAGCGGTAAAGATAGTCGAATGAGAGTGCAAGCGGAAAATTAATCAAGCAATGGTAAGTAACGGTACGGAAGCGAAGGTTCTTACATGAGCAGCTTCCTAACAAACAAATTCCCAAAAATGACATCCTTATTTACTGGCATACCTCGGTTCACATCTACAGGCTATATTAACAACAATCGGTTTTAAGGACAGGCGGTAAAAGAAAATTAGTGCGGTACCAGGGAAAGTATATGCGCCGTTTCAAGCTACTACACAACCCCCTGAAATTCGAACGGTGTCGAAAGGGCACAACAAGACAGTGTATGTGCCGTTTCAAGCTAACATACACCCTCTTGTCGGCTCAGAGTTGCAGAACCTCATGCAGGCCTTTTGAAGCTACTACACAACGTCCAAGAACTCGAGTAATACCCGAGAGGATAATACAAGACAATATATGCGCCGTTTCAAGCTAGCATACATCATCTCGCAATCTCGTAATTCTCACAAGTCATGTAGGCCGTTTGAAGCTACTACACAACCTCTGCGAACTCGAGCGGCGGAAGGACAGGAAAATACAACAGGAGAAATACATTATAAATATCAAAGCCAGCAAATAAGAATAAAAACAATCATACCTAAACTGAACTTGCCCCTGCAGAACCCTCTGGTGGCACTTACTTCTGGACGGACTGGTCGGCTAGTACTTCTGGAGTAGTGGTCAGGACGTTGATTTTAATTCGACTGACTTATTCAGCGGAGAATCCCGCATTTTAAACCTTTTGGACACGTGTGGCCGGTAACAGGTGGCTCCGCCCCACGTGTGCGGTATCGAGAAATCGCGATCTAATTTGCCGTACATCTTCAGCGCGGAGATAAAAATTCCCGATTTCCGTCAACTTCAATTGAACGAAACCAAATAATGATAGAAATTATTTTGCTTCGTTACAAGATAGGAAGTCAAATATTTTTTCTTGCCAAGTTCAATGAATATATCACAATATTTATAGTTTTAATAGAATGATGCTGGCACTCTTTAGAGAAATGTTTGTTGTTCTGCCATTAAAATAATTTTCAGCCAGCACATTTAGAATATTGAATGAAGAATAACAAATTGTGAGTGTATGGGAATGAAATCTACAGATATTCGCTGAGGGCGATGACCGTAGATATATAAAAAAGGAACATTTATTGAGGTAATGAATTTTAACTTTTTCATGTCCTCAAATCGACCCTCAAATTTTTCAACAAATAGATATATACGGGAGTTGTTTATTTTGTGTTACTTTTTAGTGCATTAAAAAAAATTTAACTTTATAATGAACAAATTACCATTGACAATGGGGAATTCGTAAATAATCATTTTCGATTCACAGCTTAGAAATAAAGGAAAGTATTAAAGGTGTTGTCCCTAATTTTCGTGAAACACAATCAATGTAAGTTTTCCATTAAAATCAGAGTGAGAACTAATGAGAAAACTATACTTTGCCTGCCCTATTAATTTTTTCTATCTCTTTATACCCTGAGGTAAGCATTCAACACTAATTAAAAACTATTGCAAGACAGAAAATATCATATAATGAATAAAACAGTAACAGCAATATTTTAAAGTGAAACTCTCTTTTCGTTGCTCAAGTTTATGAGATTATCTCTTCGTTGAACTGTGAAACAAGTAATGAAAATATAAATGAACTATATAAATGTATGAAGAAAAAAGAGTTTATGTTTCCATTACTCGATTACTGTTCTCGTGGAGGAAAGAAAATAAAATCTCGAAAGCTTGAATGAAGAAAAATTAGCTTTACTATAATATTGCGACTATTCCTAATATCTAAGTCTAATTTCAATACAAAACAGCAAAGAATAGAGGGTATATATAATATTCACCAATTTACAGGATTGAACAATAATGATAGGCGCAATGAAATTATACAAAAATAATATCAACAACTTAACATTCATGAATGATTAATGATTTTTTTCTTTATTTGTTTTCTGTGAAATGAAATCCTTATTACAAAATTTTAATACATAATATATTCTCATTCCAGAAAACAAACTCAATAAATAGCCCATTGGAAATTGTGCAAATGGGTGATCAAAAAATTTGTTTTTCCATCTCATTTTTCAATTTCACTGCAGCATTACCTTCAACTGCCTATTTTGGGAACATTGAAATGAAAAAGCTATCCAGTCTATTGATATTCATGAAATGAATTTGGAGGGGAGGCATTTTAAATTTCCAAATAGTTCATTCTCTTTATAGTTTCTCAAATGGAAGTAAACTGTCTTATTAGTCATCTCATTCTGAGTGCCTGTATTAACAGCTAATGACAAATTACAAATACAAATTATTACATTATTAAATATGAAATTTCTGCTATACATTTTTCGCCAACGCCTTAATCAAATACATTTGGAAATGCATCGTTTCTCTAGTGAAATGCTCACTACATATCCGTTTTCGGTGTAGTTGATCGGGATCTTTCATTATCCATTCTTGCCTCCCCCTTTTTTAAAGCCAAATCATTCGCCTGAAAATATTTTGAAAAGTTATCTAGGATTGACACGTGCACACTCGAATGTATCACGAAAATATGAGCAATCTATCGAGTATATACTATTAACACGTGAATACACATTTACCTATACTGCTCACCTGAAAGTGTCTCTGGGTATGAGAAAAAACTGAGCTTACGATTTTTAGCACTATTGTTCGTACATTTGTACACACTACAATAATTCACCATTTTGAACAAATAAAAGATTAACTTGAGGCGAAATTCAATACTGAACAAAATAATTAGCTTAGAGCCAAACTTACCACCGGACTTGAACAGAGCCAAACTTACCACTGGACTTGAACAGTGCAAGATTGAAGAATAATAATATTTACCTGCGGCTTACCTAAAAATCTATGATTTCAACAAAATTCATGGTTATACTCACGGAAATGATGCACGACTCGAAATTGAAGTAAGAAAATCCATGAAGTGCAACTACTGGTTGGTGTCTATACTGTGGTATCACTAAGCAGGTACAACCCTAAGTGTTCAATTACATTGCATGTAAAAATGATGTGGAGGGTTACAAGCTCTACAATCAAATTGAAAATTAGTTCGTGGATATAATATTGGTATTTGATTGGCTGAAGTTCGTAACCATTATATACCATTCCTATGACACCTTCTTCATCGCGAGGCTTTGATTTGCTTTGATGAACATCTCAGCATATCAGTGTCTGAGTAATAGTTTTCAATTTGTTTTCAGTTGCGTTTTGGTCAGATAGGGTAGGAATAGGTCACTCTGAGAAATAATTCGGATGAAAATGATATATCCAAATTCAAACAAACCGTCTGGTAAATGCCTAAAGATAATGATCTTCATTGAACTATTTATTTACAACTGGTTTGGTACTCCTATGATATCTGTCTTTTTGGGTTCACTGGCTGATGCTAGCCTCGCTTCGTCCACTGCTTAAGCTGTTTTTATTCAATAACGCTCCTGCTCTTTATCGTTCTGCTTCTAGAAATGTTCAATAATTTTTCCGTATTACGGTAGTATATATTCCGTAGTATGTCTTATCGTTTATAAAGGTTTGGAAAATCACATCGGAAAGATACGTTATACAATGCAACAGACAGAGAACTTTTCCGTTCAGTTGTATAGATGAGTCCAAAGATGGAAGTGCTGTAATTGACTGAATCCCGTTGTCCGGTTGGAATATCGTAGAGTTGTCTCTCTCTTATAGTTGGGAGAGTCAATATGGTAGGGAACCTGCAGTACGAGCATCGAATTATTCAATGAGTCAGGCTGTCCGTAATACTATATTCAATATCAAGTACTTGCGGTTGCCTACCATGCTGAATGAATTAAGCCAATCCCAACGATTAGAGAGGGACAACACTTCGATATTCCAGCCGGACAACGAGATTCAGTAAATTACAGCATGTCCATCAATTGACTATACATTTGTACAACTGGACGGAAAAATTCTCTGTCTAATGCACTGTGTATCGTATCTCATTAATGTGAATTTCGAAAGCTGTATATGGAGTACAAACAACGATTAGGTGAATAATCATCAGTTCAATTCTGGACTGACAGTATCTCTTCTCAGAAAATACTCTCTTTTATGCGCGAATTTGTTTGTACAGAGTGATTCAAAAGTACATTTCAGTAAGGTAGGTAATCAAAATATTCGAATATAATAATAATAAAATTTATTGTCACTTTTTCCATGATAAAGATGACGGACACATTTTTTTGGCCGTCAAAATGAGGCCAAGTTTTTTCGAAACATTTTGAAAATGGTAGGTTATAGAAAAAAGTGGTCAATAGGGCGTTTGTCGAGAATTAATCACTACATAGTATAAAACAAAGTCGCTTTTTCTGTCCCTATGTCTCTTTGTATGCTTAAGTCTTTGAAACTACGCAACGGATTTTGATGCGTTTTTTTAATAGATAGAGTGGTTCAAGAGGAAGGTTTATATGTATAATAACATCCATTAAATAGTGGAGAAGTACTGTTATTTTTGAGGTTTCTAATGTGATGTCGTAAATAATTTCATTTTTGCCGCTTACATTGCAAACGAAGGCTGAACCCTACGAGTTTTATCAAAATAATGTACTAAGTATTGTACACATTGAAAAGGTCTGCAGAAAAGTTCGTGATGGTATATGTCTATCTCTTATGGATAACCCACAATAACTTTTTTTTGTCATTTACTTTTTACGACAAATAATGGCTAATTTTCGAAGCGATTTCAACCAATACAGCATTAATCCTTAACCAATTAAATACCGAATACATTGTTCATTTAATCTAGATCTATATGGCCCTTTACATCGTATGATTTAAGTGAATATTTTCGAAGATATTAAAGATTTAAAAATTGCGGAACGTAGCGTTTGTGGCGGTACCGGCCGGCCGCCCGGTGCGGCAAGAGCGTTCCTATAAATAGCGCGTCTGAGGCACCCGTGCGAAGCTGGGGCGGGTCGCTAGTGACCAATGAAATGCAAAAATTCTAGGCGGGTGTTTTGAATCAATTTTTTGATAAATCCAACATGTATAATATTTATTTTTGAAACGAGATAAAAACGCTGATTATTTTTAAGGGAAAATAAATTATTGTTTATATAGAAAAAAACAAAATTTCATGTAATAAATCTGGACGGAAATCCAAAGATGCACACGGTCGGATAAATCATTTTTGACCTTGGATTCTTAATTAGTGAGTCCAACCGATCCGTTTAAGACCCCTCTCATTCCAAAATTAGAAAATTACAGACATTCCGGCAAAACGAATACCACTCTGTTCCCCCAGAAAAAGCTTGCAAAAAGGAAAAAATAAATAATAAATAATGTAACAAACTAAGCATAGAAACAATTGGATAATAATGAATAAAACGAAATGAGAAAGAATTGGATAATATTGAATAAAACGAAATGAGCAATGTTAAGTAGTGACCAAAATCTTTCATAGAAAAAACTTCAAACATCGATTTCAAGAGTCAGTAGTGATTAGAAATTATTGATAATATTTTTTCAACTTTAGGAACCAGTGAAGTATTCGAAGAAAAGACGTGACATGGAAGGAGATACAAGTACAAATGAAAGTGAAACAGAGAGGCTTGTGGCGATTGACCAACAAAACAGGAAATTCCGTGTTATCCCTGTCAGGGTAAGTTAAGCATCTAAAATGTATTGAGTGAAGTTTTTTTTAGTACTCAAGCAAAAACCGAAATAAGAAAAGAAAATTTCAAATATAGCTTGGTTATATTGGTTAAAATTCAAACCACTGGTTAGTTCTGACAATTCCGATGTCATTCGATCTTCTGTCACAAAGTTCAGTATATTATATCCGCTGAACTGAATGAATAAACGTTTGGATTCATTCACTCGTTTTCAAACAAGGACAACAATAGATCGTGGATTGCACGATAATATCGTTTGAAATTTTGCTGCAAGGAGGTACCAACAGTGCAATGTATCCCCAAGCTTATTGCCGAAGTTGTGAAGCTGCTTACATTGTTGATGTGCCAACACGTGTCATTGGCATTGGTCAAATTCCTTTCAAAATGAGGACGGCGCAACGATTACGGTAAATGGAGATAGCTCTCGCACCACGATACCCTATTATTTGTGCCTGATCTTGATGGCAACAATGTCTGGTTTCAACAGAGTTGTTGCAAATTACCAGATTTTGATGAACGTTTGATACTATTTAATTAGACGAAATGGTGATATCAATTGGCCGTCAAGAAGCTGCTTCTTGACATCATTGGAATATTCTGTATTGCGCCGTTAAAGACAAGAGTTATGCCGAAAAACCAGAGACATAACATTTGAAGACCAACATTCGTGCCATTTTCCTAAACGAAATTATGGCCGCTTGAACACTTCGAGTGCCGGACCCTGTAGTATAACTGGAGGGTACGGAATCCGTAGCAGCTGCATTTCCACAGTATCACCACAGTATAGACACCAACCAGTAGTTGCACTCTTGAGAAAATGAACTGAATTCTTTACTCTATCGAGAATTCGCGCATCATTTCGGTGCGCAGGCGGAAATTAAGTTATTTGAGCGGTAATTTTCGGGTTTATTTGAATTTTTATTTGTGATGGTAAATATTGAATTGGAATATCATTATTATTATTTTCGAATTAATAATTTTTCGAATGATTATCAATAGGAGACAAAGATAGGAAGTCAAATATTTTTTCTTGCCAAGTTCAATGAATATTCACAATATTTATAGTTTTATTAGAATGATGCTGACACTCTTTAGAGAAATGTTTGTTGTTCTGCCATTAAAATAATTTTCAGCCAGCACATTTAGAATATTGAATGAAGAATAACAAATTGTGAGTGTATGGGAATGAAATCTACAGATATTCGCTGAGGGCGATGACCGTAGATATATAAAAAAAGGGACATTTATTGAGGTCATGAACATTTTAACTTTTTCATGTCCTTAAATCGACCCTCAAATTTTCCAACAAATAGATATATACGGGAGTTGTAAATTTTGTGTTACTTTTTAGTGCATTAAAAAAAATTAACTTCATAATGAACAAATTACCATTGACAATGGGGAATTTGTGAATAATCATTTTCGATTCACAGCTTAGAAATAAAGGAAAGTATTAAAGGTGTTGTCCCTAATTTTCGTGAAACACAATCAATGTAAGTTTTCCATTAAAATCAGAATGAGAACTAATGAGAAAACTATACTTTGCGTGCCCTATTAATTTTTTCCATCTCTTTATACCCTGAGGTAAGCATTCAACACTAATTAAAAACTATTGCAAAACAGAAAATATCATATAATGAATAAAACAGTAACAGCAATATTTTAAAGTGAAACTCTCTTTTCGTTGCTCAAGTTTATGAGATTATCTCTTCGTTGAACTGTGAAACAAGTAATGAAAATATAAATGAACTATATAAATGTATGAAGAAAAAAGAGTTTATGTTTCCATTAATCGATTACTGTTCTCGTGGAGGAAAGAAAATAAAATCTCGAAAGCTTGAGTAAAGAAAAATTAGTTTTACTATGATATTGCGACTATTCCTAATATCTAAGTCTTATATCAATACAAAACAGCAAAGAATAGAGGGTATATATAATATTCACCAATTTACAGGATTGAACAATAATGAAAGGTGCAATGAAATTATACAAAAATAATATCAACAACTTAACATTCATGAATGATTAATGATTTTTTTTCTTTATTTGTTTTCTGTGAAATGAAATCCTTATTACAAAATTTTAATACATAATATATTCTCATTCGAGAGAAAAAACTCAACAAATAGCCCATTGGAAATTGTGCAAATGGGTGATCAAAAAATTTGTTTTTCCTTCTCATTTTTCAATTTCACTGCAGCATTACCTTCAACTGCCTCTTTTGGGAACATTAAAATGATAAAGCTATCTAGTCTATTGATATTCATGAAATGAATTTGGAGGGGAGGCATTTTAAATTTCCAAATAGTTCATTCTCTTTATAGTTTCTCAAATGGAAGTAAACTGTCTTATTAGTCATCTCATTCTGAGTGCCTGTACTAACCGCTAATGACAAATTACAAATACAAATTATTACATTATAAAATATGAAATTTCTGCTATACATTTTTCGCCAACGCCTTAATCAAATACATTTGGAAATGCATCGTTTCTCTAGTGAAATGCTCACTACATATCCGTTTTCGGTGTAGTTGATCGGGATCTTTCATTATCCATTCTTGCCTCCCCCTTTTTTAATGCCAAATCATTCGCCTGAAAATATTTTGAATAGTTATCTAGGATTGACACGTGCACACTCGAATGTATCACGAAAATATGAGAAATCTATCGAGTATATACTATTAACACGTGAATACACATTTACTTATACTGCTCACCTGAAAGTGTCTCTGGGTATGAGAAAAAACTGAGCTTACGATTTTTAGCACTATTGTTCGTACATTTGTACACACTACAATAATTCACCATTTTGAACAAATAAAAGATCAACTTGAGGCGAAATTCAATACTGAACAAAATAATTAGCTTAGAGCCAAACTTACCACCGGACTTGAACAGAGCCAAACTTACCACTGGACTTGAACAGTGCAAGATTGAAGAATAATAATATTTACCTGCGGCTTACCTAAAAATCTATGATTTCAACAAAATTCATGGTTATACTCACGGAAATGATGCACGACTCGAAATTGAAGTAAGAAAATCCACGAAGTGCACTTACTGGTTGGTGTCTATACTGTGGTATCACTAAGCAGGTACAACCCTAAGTGTTCAATTACATTGCATGTAAAAATGATGTGGAGGGTTACAAGCTCTTCAATCAAATTGAAAATTAGTTCGTGGATATAATATTGGTATTTGATTTGCTGAAGTTCGTAACCATTATATACCATTCCTATGACACCTTCTTCATCGCGAGGATTTGATTTGCTTTGATGAACATCTCAGCATATCAGTGTCTGAGTAATAGTTTTCAATTTGTTTTCAGTTGCGTTTTGGTCAGATAGGATAGGAATAGGTCACTCTGAGAAATAATTCGGATGAAAATGATATATCCAAATTCAAACGAACCGTCTGGTAAATGCCTAAAGATAATGATGTATATTCATTGAACTATTTATCTACAACTGGTTTTTTGGGTTCACTGGCTGATGCTAGCCTCGCTTCGTCCACTGCTTAAGCTGTTTTTATTCAATAACGCTCCTGCTCTTTATCGTTCTGCTTCTAGAAATGTTCAATAATTTTTCCGTATTACGGTAGTATATATTCCGTAGTATGTCTTATCGTTTATAAAGATTTGGAAATTCACATCGGAAAGATACGTTATACAATGCAACAGACAGAGAACTTTTCCGTTCAGTTGTATAGATGAGTCCAAAGATGGAAGTGCTATAATTGACTGAATCCCGTTGTCCGGTTGGAATATCGTAGAGTTGTCTCTCTCTTATAGTTGGGAGAGTCAATATGGTAGGGAACCTGCAGTACGAGCATCGAATTATTCAATGAGTCAGGCTGTCCGTAATACTATATTCAATATCAAGTACTTGCGGTTGCCTACCATGCTGAATGAATTAAGCCAATCCCAACGATTAGAGAGGGACAACACTTCGATATTCCAGCCGGACAACGAGATTCAGTAAATTACAGCATGTCCATCAATTGACTATACATTTGTACAACTGGACGGAAAAATTCTCTGTCTAATGCACTGTGTATCGTATCTCATTAATGTGAATTTCGAAAGCTGTATATGGAGTACAAACAACGATTACATAGGTGAATAATCATCAGTTCAATTCTGGACTGACAGTATCTCTTCTCAGAAAATACTCTCTTTTATGCGCGAATTTGTTTGTACAGAGTGATTCAAAAGTACATTTCAGTAAGGTAGGTAATCAAAATATTCGAATATAATAATAATAAAATTTATTGCCACTTATTCCATGATAAAGATGACGGACACATTTTTTTGGCCGTCAAAATGAGTTTTTTCGAAACATTTTGAAAACGGTAGGTTATAGAAAAAAGTGGTCAATAGGGCGTTTGTCGAGAATTAATCACTACATAGTATAAAACAAAGTCGCTTTTTCTGTCCCTATGTCTCTTTGTATGCTTAAGTCTTTGAAACTACGCAACGGATTTTGATGCGTTTTTTTAATAGATAGAGTGGTTCAAGAGGAAGGTTTATATGTATAATAACATCCATTAAATAGTGGAGAAGTACTGTTATTTTTGAGGTTTCTAATGTGATGTCGTAAATAATTTCATTTTTGCCGCTTACATTGCAAACGAAGGCTGAACCCTACGAGTTTTATCAAAATAATGTACTAAGTATTGTACACATTGAAAAGGTCTGCAGAAAAGTTTGTGATGGTATATGTCTATCTCTTATGGATAACCCACAATAACTTTTTTTTGTCATTTACTTTTTACGACAAATAATGGCTAATTTTCGAAGCGATTTTAACCAATACAGCATTAATCCTTAACCAATTAAATACCGAATACATTGTTCATTTAATCTAGATCTATATGGCCCTTTACATCGTATGATTTAAGTGAATATTTTCGAAGATATTAAAGATTTAAAAATTGCGGGACGTAGCGTTTGTGGCGGTACCGGCCGGCCGCCCGGTGCGGCAAGAGCGTTCCTATAAATATCGCGTCTGAGGCACCCGTGCGAAGCCGGGGCGGGTCGCTAGTGACCAATGAAATGCAAAAATTCTAGGCGGGTGTTTTGAATCAATATTTTGATAAATCCAACATGTATAATATTTATTTTTGAAACGAGATAAAAACGCTGATTATTTTTAAGGGAAAATAAATTATTGTTTATATAGAAAAAAACAAAATTTCATGTAATAAATCTGGACGGAAATCCGAAGATGCACACGGTCGGATAAATCATTTTTGACCTTGGATTCTTAATTAGTGAGTCCAACCGATCCGTTTAAGACCCCTCTCATTCCAAAATTAGAAAATTACAGACATTCCGGCAAAACGAATACCACTCTGTTCCCCCAGAAAAAGCTTGCAAAAAGAAAAAAATAAATAATGGATAATGTAACAAACTAAGCATAGAAACAATTGGATAATAATGAATAAAACGAAATGAGAAAGAATTGGATAATATTGAATAAAACGAAATGAGCAATGTTAAGTAGTGACCAAAATCTTTCATAGAAAAAACTTCAAACATCGATTTCAAGAGTCAGTAGTGATTAGAAATTATTGATAATATTTTTTCAACTTTAGGAACCAGTGAAGTATTCGAAGAAAAGACGTGACATGGAAGGAGATACAAGTTCAAATGAAAGTGAAACAGAGAGGGTTGAGGCGATGAACCAACAAAAGAGGAAATTCCGTCTTATCCCTATCAGGGTAAGTTAAGCATCTAAAATGTATTGAGTGAAGCCGTTTTTTAGTACTCAAGCAAAAACCGAAATAAGAAAAGAAAATTTCAAATATAGCTTGGTTATATTGGTTAAAATTCAAACCACTGGTTAGTTCTGACAATTCCTATGTCATTCGATCTTCTGTCACAAAGTTCAGTATATTATATCCGCTGAACTGAATGAATAAACGTTTGTATTCATTCACTCGTTTTCAAACAAGGACAACAATAGATCGTGGATTGCACGATAATATCGTTTGAAATTTTGCTGCAAGGAGGTACCAACAGTGCAATGTATGCCCAAGCTTATTGTTGAAGTTGTGAAGCTGCTTACATTGTTGATGTGCCAACACGTGTCATTGGCATTGGTCAAATTCCTTTCAAAATGAGGACGGCGCCGGGCGCAACGATTACGGTAAATGGAGATAGCTCTCGCACCACGATACCCTATTATTTGTGCCTGATCTTGATGGCAACAATGTCGTGTTTCAACAGAGTTGTTGCAAATTACCAGATTTTGATGAACGTTTGATACTATTTAATTAGACGAAATGGTGATATCCATTGGCCGTCAAGAAGCTGCTTCTTGACATCATTGGAATATTCTGTATTGCGCCGTTAAAGACAAGAGTTATGCCGAAAAACCAGAGACATAACATTTGAAGACCAACATTCGTGCCATTTTCCTAAACGAAATTATGGCCGCTTGAACACTTCGAGTGCCGGACCCTGTAGTATAACTGGAGGGTACGGAATCCGTAGCAGCTGCATTTCCACAGTATCACCACAGTATAGACACCAACCAGTAGTTGTACTCTTGAGAAAATGAACTGAATTCTTTACTCTATCGAGAATTCGCGCATCATTTCGGTGCACAGGCGGAAATTAAGTTATTTGAGCGGTAATTTTCGGGTTTATTTGAATTTTTATTTGTGATGGTAAATATTGAATTGGAATATCATTATTATTATTTTCGAATTAATAATTTTTCGAATAATTATCAATAGGAGACAAAGATAGGAAGTCAAATATTTTTTCTTGCCAAGTTCAATGAATATATCACAATATTTATAGTTTTATTAGAATGATGCTGGCACTCTTCAGAGAAATTTTTGTTGTTCTGCCATTAAAATAATTTTCAGCCAGCACATTTAGAATATTGAATGAAAAATAACAAATTGTGAGTGTATGGGAATGAAATCTACAGATATTCGCTGAGGGCGATGACCGTAGATATATAAAAAAAGGAACATTTATTGAGGTAATGAACATTTTAACTTTTTCATGTCCTTAAATCGACCCTCAAATTTTCCAACAAATAGATATATACGGGAGTTGTAAATTTTGTGTTACTTTTTAGTGCATTAAAAAAAATTTAACTTTATAATGAACAAATTACCATTGACAATGGGGAATTTGTGAATAATCATTTTCGATTCACAGCTTAGAAATAAAGGAAAGTATTAAAGGTGTTGTCCCTAATTTTCGTGAAACACAATCAATGTAAGTTTTCCATTAAAATCAGAGTGAAAACTAATGAGAAAACTATACTTTGCCTGCCCTATTAATTTTTTCTATCTCTTTATACCCTGAGGTAAGCATTCAACACTAATTAAAAACTATTGCAAAACAGAAAATATCATATAATGAATAAAACAGTAACAGCAATATTTTAAAGTGAAACTCTCTTTTCGTTGCTCAAGTTTATGAGATTATCTCTTCGTTGAACTGTGAAACAAGTAATGAAAATATAAATGAACTATATAAATGTATGAAGAAAAAAGAGTTTATGTTTCCATTACTCGATTACTGTTCTCGTGGAGGAAAGAAAATAAAATCTCGAAAGCTTGAGTGAAGAAAAATTAGTTTTACTATAATATTGCGACTATTCCTAATATCTAAGTCTAATATCAATACAAAACAGCAAAGAATAGAGGGTATATATAATATTCACCAATTTACAGGATTGAACAATAATTAAAGGTGCAATGAAATTATACAAAAATAATATCAACAACTTAACATTCATGAATGATTAATGATTTTTTTTTCTTTATTTGTTTTCTGTGAAATGAAATCCTTATTACAAAATTTTAATACATAATATATTCTCATTCGAGAAAACAAACTCAACAAATAGCTCATTGGAAATTGTGCAAATGGGTGATCAAAAAATTTGTTTTTCCATCTCATTTTTCAATTTCACTGCAGCATTACCTTCAACTGCCTATTTTGGGAACATTGAAATGAAAAAGCTATCCAGTCTATTGATATTCATGAAATGAATTTGGAGGGGAGGCATTTTAAATTTCCAAATAGTTCATTCTCTTTATAGTTTCTCAAATGGAAGTAAACTGTCTTATTAGTCATCTCATTCTGAGTGCCTGTATAAACCGCTAATGACAAATTACAAATACAAATTATTAAATTATAAAATATGAAATTTCGCTATCTTTCGCCAACGCCTTAATCAAATATATTTGGAAATGCATCGTTTCTCTAGTGAAATGCTCACTACATATCCGTTTTCGGTGTAGTTGATCGGTATCTTTCATTATCCATTCTTGCCTCCCCTTTTTTTAAAGCCAAATCATTCGCCTGAAAATATTTTGAAAAGTTATCTAGGATTGACACGTGCACACTCGAATGTATCACGAAAATATGAGAAATTTATCGAGTATACATATACTATTAACACGTGAATACACATTTACCTATACTGCTCACCTGAAAGTGTCTCCGGGTATGAGAAAAAACTGAGCTTACGATTTTTAGCACTATTGTTCGTACATTTGTACACACTACAATAATTCACCATTTTGAACAAATAAAAGATTTACTTGAGGCGAAATTCAAGACTGAACAAAATAATTAGCTTAGAGCCAAACTTACCACCGGACTTGAACAGAGCCAAACTTACCACTGGACTTGAACAGTGCAAGATTGAAGAATAATAATATTTACCTGCGGCTAACCTAAAAATCTATGATTTCAACAAAATTCATGGTTATACCCACGGAAATGATGCACGACTCGAAATTGAAGTAAGGAAATCCACGAAGTGCAACTACTGGTTGGTGTCTATACTGTGGTATCACTAAGCAGGTACAACCCTTAGTGTTCAATTACATTGCATGTAAAAATGATGTGGCGGGTTACAAGCTCCACAATCAAATTGAAAATTAGTTCGTGGATATAATATTGGTATTTGATTGGCTGAAGTTCGTAACCATTATATACCATTCCTATGACACCTTCTTCATCCCGAGGCTTTGATTTGCTTTGATGAACATCTCAGCATATCAGTGTCTGAGTTATAACTTTCAATTTGTTTTCAGTTGCGTTTTGGTCAGATAGGGTTGGAAAAGGTCACTCTGAGAAATAATTCGGATGAAAATGATACATCCAAATTCAAACGAACCGTCTGGCAAATGCCTAAAGATAATGATGTATCTTCATTGAACTATTTATTTACAACTGGTTTGGTACTCCTATGATATCTGTCTTTTTGGGTTCACTGGCTGATGCTAGCCTCGCTTCGTCCACTGCTTAAGCTGTTTTTGTTCAATAACGCTCCTGCTCTTTATCGTTCTGCTTCTATATATTTCGTAGTATGTCTTATCGTTTA
This sequence comes from Propylea japonica, assembly GCA_013421045.1. NCBI lineage: Eukaryota > Metazoa > Arthropoda > Insecta > Coleoptera > Coccinellidae > Propylea > Propylea japonica. Next base: position 21,600,982 of record CM024239.1, read on the forward strand.
TAAAGTTTTGGAAATTCACATCGGAAAGATACGTTATACAATGCACCAGACACAGAACTTTTCCGTTCAGTCGTTTAGATGAGTCGAAATATGGAAGTGCTGTAATTGACTGAATCCCGTTGTCCGGTTGGAATATCGTAGTGTTGTCTCTCTCTTATAGTTGGGAGTGTCAATATGGTATAGGGAACCTGCAGTACGAGCATCGAATTATTCAATGAGTCAGGCTGTCCGTAATACTATATTCAATATCAAGTATTTGCGGTTGCCTACCATGCAGAATGAATTAGGCCAATCCCAACGATTAGAGAGGGACAACACTTCGATATTCCAACCGGACAACGGGATTCAGTAAATTACAGCATGTCCATCAATTGACTATACATTTGTACAACTGGACGGAAAAATTCTCTGTCTAATGCACTGTACCTATATCGTATCTCATTAATGTGATTTTCGAAAGCTGTATATGGAGTACAAACAACGATTAGGTGAATAATCATCAGTTCAATTCTGGACTGACAGTATCTCTTCTCAGAATATACTCTCTTTTATGCGCGAATTTGTTTGTACAGGGTGATTCAAAAGTACATTTCAGTAAGGTAATCAAAATATTCGAATATAATAATAATAAAATTTGTTGTCACTTATTCCATATAGATATATCTCCGAAAATGTTCAGTTTTCAAGATACAAGAATGTCATAAATAGACGTAGTTATTGAAAAAAAAACAAAAAATTAGAACTTAATATCATCTATACTAAAAACGTTGAGTTTTCGTACATATTTAAAAGTCAAAATACTTTCGAATCACCTGTTAAGCCATATCATTTATTTGAACAGACTATAATATTCTTTCGATAATTTTAATTTTTATAATATTTTTACAGCCTGGAGATAGTGAGGATGAAAGACCTAAAAAAAGAAGGCTAATTAGGATCTTAGAAAGCCCCCAATAGGAAGGCAACATTTCTTGTTAGCGACAATATGTGAGTTTGTCCAGGCATGGCAAATTCGAAATAGCTGAAGAAATATCGAAAAAGTGAAAAAAATACTCCGATAAAGAATAGAGGATTCGCTATTCGAAACAATCAGTGATCCAACCTCGCATAAGGTAAGAATTTCAATGGTAGTAGTCTCTGAATTATGTGAACACGAAATATTTAATGAAGATCCTCTAGAATCATGTGAAAAAACAAGAATATTATTTTAGGAGATGAAAGAAATATCATTGAACAACACTCGGCAGTTTCGATCGCGTTGTTTATTATAATAATATTATTCAGCCAATCCTAAAGATCTTCTGTTATAGATTGGTTTTGTCTGACATAAACATCCTTATTTCTCGGTTTCTAACTTCGATATAAAGAATTATATGGTCTCTGCAAAGTGGTTATTCAATTCATAAGATGATATTATTCCTCTCGAATTAAAAAAGGATTTTAGGTATTCTAGGTGAAGGTTACAGCCTCCATAGGTCTGTTCACTTCTTGTGGTTAATAATCTTCACAAAAATCAGACTGTAAAAAATTAAATGGGATATTCGTAATTCACTGATTGAAACACGCATAAAGTAGCCGAATGAAATATATGATTAACACTGTGAATTCATTTATTTTATTTGACAAATACAGTGATACTTTTCAAAACTCTTTGACGTTTCACTTTTCGTGAGAAAAGCATAAACACTTATTTTGTCTTGTAAGTAATCCAACATAATAGCTTCATTGATTTTTTGCTTTCAAGACTGTCAACTCTCAGTCACTACGGAAATTGGTCATATTCTAATTTGTACTTTAGTTCCGACTCTATCAGTAGTAGCACGACAGATAAGATAATATAATCCAGATTCACAACACATTGTTACTGACAACGAAAAGAACTTGATAACCAAATGAAATGATAACATTACGAAATATAAGATATTCATTTGTTTACAATATTAATTTTGTCAAATGTGTGCCTTACTGCGGGTCATGAATGTTTTGTTTTATGTACCGGTTAGTTCAAAAACTGTATTGTATGCCTAGAAATGAATTGTCTGATTTTGACAAAGCTAGAATTATTGCTCTCTGGCAAAAAGGGCTTTCACGCCATCAGTCAATAAACTGAACATTGATCGAAGCACGGTTAGCAGAACGATTAGGCGCTCTGAGGAAACTGGTGGAGTGCAAAGTAGACCTCGAAGTGGTCGTCCTCCTGTTACCACGATTCGAGAAGATTGGTATACAGGGTCTTTCACGAGGAACCTCACCCATATTTATACGGGAAACTACTGAACGTATTTTCATGAAATTCAGCACTTATAAGTATTTCACGATGCTGATGAAATCTAAAATATTTTCAAGGCATGAGCACCTCCGGTTTTTCCGGAAATGACGTCAACTTCCGTTTTTCAAATTAGAACACCATTTTTTTATTGCAGAAATAGATTCCTTAGAAAATTTCAAGTTATTTTGATGTAACATTTTTCAGTTTTGGTTGGAAAATTCTCTCTGAGCGGGAAAATACGAAAAAAAATCGAAAATAGAGCTCCGCTGAAACAAGAATAACTTCGAGGTTTTTGGATAGAAAATTTTCATTTTTGGAATTTTTCAAGATGTAAGATTGATGTATCCTCTTTAAAAATCGAAATCGTGATTCATGATACAGGAAGTGAAAAAACCGCTTTCAAAGTTAGGAATGACAAAATCGTGAAAAATCGATTTTTTCAAATTAGAACCCCATTTTTTTATGGCAGATATTGAATCTACGTTAAAAAATGAGGTGAGTGTATGCATCACACCCTTGCCCTAAAGTGGATATTTTCTGAGTTATTCACCAAAAACTGTATTTCGTCTTGAATTTTCAGCTATTTCTTTTCCCTTCACGCCAAAAAGATGAAATTTTCAGGAACTGTTACTTAAACCATGTTTTAGATTTTACTACCCTAATATGCAAGAGAAAAAAGTTACAGGTTGTTCCTAAATAGATGGCGAATTTTGATTCGAATTTGTATCGGAAACCTCTATTTCAACTAATCGGCCATCGGTTTTCTCTCCAGTGATAAATAAATAATTCCTTATGAACCATATGCAAAAACTCACCATGTTTTACATTTTTAATGATAGATATCATTAATTTGGCAGATGTAATTAATGATATCTATCATTAAAAAAGAGAATGTAAAACATAGTAAGTTTTTGCATATGGTTCATAAGGAATTATTTATTTATTACTGGAGAGAAAACCGATGGCCGATTAGTTGAAATAAAGAGGTTTCCGATACAAATTCGAATCAAAATTCGCCATCTATTTAGGAACAACCTGTAACTTTTTTCTCTTGCATATTAGGGTAGTAAAATCTAAAACATGGTTTAAGTAACAGTTCCTGAAAATTTCATCTTTTTGGCGTGAAGGGAAAAGAAATAGCTGAAAATTCAAGACGAAAAACAGTTTTTTGTGAATAACTCAGAAAATATCCACTTTAGGGCAGGGGTGTGATGCATACACTTACATCATTTTTTAACGTAGATTCAATATGTGCCATAAAAAAATAGGGTTCTAATTTGAAAAAATTGATATTTTTCACGATTTTGTCATCCCTAACTTTGAAAGCGATTTTTTCACTCCCTGTATCATGAATCGCGATTTCGATTTTTAAAGAGGATACATCAATCTTACATCTTGAAAAATTCCAAAAATGAAAATTTTCCATCCAAAAACCTCGAAGTTATTCTTGTTTCAGCGGAGCTCTATTTTCGATTTTTGTTTCGTATTTTCCCGCTCAGAGAGAATTTTCCAACCAAAACTGAAAAATGTTACATCAAAATAACTTGAAATTTTCTAAGGATTCTATTTCTGCAATAAAAAAATGGTGTTCTGATTTGAAAAACGGAAGTTGACGTCATTTCCGGAAAAACCGGAGGTGCTCATGCCTTGAAAATATTTTAGATTTCATCAGCATCGTGAAATACTTATAAGTGCTGAATTTCATGAAAATACGTTCAGTAGTTTCCCGTATAAATATGGGTGAGGTTCCTCGTGCAAGACCCTGTATTCCCCAATCAGCCCGAAAAATGGGCCTGTGACGGTACCGACACTCATATCGAAATTCCACAGAGCCCACAACCGAGTAATTTCATGTGCTACAATTCGTAGAAAAGTTTTAGCATCAGGATTGCGGTCCAAAAGGTCTGAGTTCCTTTATTAACTGTTCGTCACTGGATCGCTCGTCTTCGGTGGGCGCGAACTGATCAAAACTGGCACTTTGAGAAATGAAGGAATGTGCTACTCACGCATGAGGATAACTGGTGCATATTACCTCGAAAATGTCATAAATCCTGTAATTTCACCCAAGGGTTATGAATTATGAGCTCAATTTGTTTTTATGGACGATATAGAGTATTGGCCATAAGGATAGCAACCTTCGATAATTCTAGGTATTTGTCACGAGATACAATAAATGAACGGAACATTTCATTTAAAGATTACAATCATTTCTTCAATCTGTTGCAAAGAAATTCGCAATAAGTATAATGTATTTTTTCTAAATTGTTGGAAAAATTTTATCTTGGACAAAAATATAGTAACTATTAAATCAATTATAGATTTATTGACCAATATGCAAATTAATATAGTGATTTAATCAAAAATAGATGGTATATCAGTAAATATTCAGTAATTGTCCTCAGGATTAATTACTTCCCTGCATATTCACGGCATGGACGCAATTAAGTTGTAGTCAATTGAGGACCAGGCCCGTTATAAGACTTGCAATAATTTTTCTTCATCAGAAAAATTTCACTCCGAATTTGTTTTTCCAATATTTCTCATAGAATTTCTTTCGGATTCTCGTCGGAGGCTAAGGATGGCCTAACCATGACATTTATTTTGGACGCTACTAACCACTGTTTCCCTATGTTTAAAATATGCTCCGGATCAAGCATCGTGTCATCCGCTCTCATGATTCGTCTCATTTCAAGCTTTGATATCTCAGCACTTCTTCGCAAATAATCCAACATACTACGCTTCATACCAGCACCCATAGCCCACTGCTCAGTGCATTAACGAAGAATTGCTCCACAAAAGCCTGGCCAATTCTTTTTTTGGTCTAATGGGAAATATGTTTGTCCCACCAAAAACTGTTGAGGCATCCTATAATCCTTTTACTATAACTTATTCTCTTTCTAATTTCTTCTCTACCTATGACGTCTCTGGTCACTGTAACACTAAGATATTTGAAACTACCCACCTGTTTGATAGCAACTTCATTAATAATAAGAATCTCAGATCTTGCTTCGGTGTTCACAGCTAGATTCTCTGAACTTATGAGCAAACCCATTATTTGAATTCATTGTAGAGCCTTTTCAACATGATATCTAGAGCATATGAATCTTGCGCCAGCACCACCTGATCATCTGCGAAATTTAAGGAAAAAAGATTGGCGTCTCTTATAAGAATACCTATTCCTTGAAAAATCCGCTTCCTACGTTTCAGTGCAATTTCAACATAGGCGTTGAATAACAGCGGTGACAGACTACATCCTTGCCTTAAGCCTTTCGTTGTTAGTATCGGTTCAGACAGCTCTTTTCCGATTCTGACGTGAGATATATTTTCCTTATGAAATTTCTGAATCATAGAGACGAGCGATCTGTCTATATTGAGAACATCAAGAGCCTCCCACAAACGGGCTCTAGGGATAATCGTAGGCCATTTTCAGGTACACCTCCTAATCAACAGTACTTTTTTTCTTCATAATTTGCTGAAGTATTATCATAACAAGACCTTCTTGGAACGAATCCACCCTGATCCTCACCAATTTTGTGGCGAATATCATTTCGGAGCCTACATATTATGCAGGATTCTTCCAGAGAGTAGACTGATAGATCCATAATTTTTCTCAACTTCCTGGTTCGACAAGATTATTCTGGGTAATATTTACTTCTTGAACATACATTGATGATCGACTCTGCTTTCCATCAATTATTCCTGATAGAATTGTTTCAATTTATCCATTGGTATTCTATGCTATATGCGATCTGAATGGTTGGTCTTCATTCGTCGAATCCTACGCCATACTTCGGTGCTTCTGGACCCCCCCATCAAACTTTCCCCTTCACTGGACTTAAGTGCCCACAGTTCTTCTTTTTCATGCTTGATGATCTGTCTTACTTCTCTGTTTTAGGCCTTATATTCGCGCCAGTTGACCACTGATCAGTTTGAAAGCCATCTTTGATACGGATTTTTCTTTTCTTTTTATCACTGCTGTCACTTCCTCTGTCAGCCAAATGGGCTGACCATATTTTTTTGCTCTATGCTTTTCTCCCTAAGCTTTTCCTGCAGCTTTCTTGATGGTGTTCTTGATATTCCAGTTCAATACCATCGTCCACTTCTATGCCATTCAAGGACCATTCCAATCTCCTCTGATGAAGATATTTGACACTTTCTTCGTTTAAGAGCTCATACTCATACTTTTTACAGTCTTCAGCATCAATTATAGCCGCAAAGGGAACAACAATAACTGCGCTTACCAACCTGTGATCTGATCCGCAATTAGCTCCTTTCCTTACTCTACAGTCAAGTATCATAAAGTTTGAACGTTGTCGTCTTATCACATAATCGATAATAGACTTTTGCTGCAAGGAAGGTTTTTTCCCTTGTGTATCGATGAATAAGTTTATGGGGATAAAATGAGTTGAGAATTCGTAAGCCACATAACTCGCATTATTCCATCAGCCGCTAGCCAGAATCATTGACAACCTCTTCGCTGTATTGACCAACAACTCTGTTGTTTTTCTGGCTACCCACTCTTGCATTCAAGTCACCTGCTTTAATTATTTCCTGGCTAAGTTTAATCCTCATCAGAACATCCGACATCTGCGAATAAAACTCATTCTTAACTTGCATAGTGGCGTCATCATTTGGTGCGTACACCCCCACAATTACCGTCTGCAGACCAAATAGTCGAATAATCACAGTAATTATACGTTAAAATAATGGCTCATAATCTTCAATATACTTTTGCATGTGTTTCTCCACCAGTATCGATACACCTGCCTGTGCCCTCTGGGTTTTGTCTACTCCTGACCAACAGTGAAGCTAACCATCTAGAAAAAAAAACATCCATGTCATCACCGATCCTCCACCATGTTTAACAATTCTTACAGTGTATTTCGGATCAAGTCTTTAGCCAGCAGGTTTTCTTACATGTTGTATCCCATCACTTTTGAGCAAGTGAAATTTAGATTCGCCACTAATAAGCACTTTCTTCCACTGCCCCACTGTCCAATTGATATGCGCCTGAACAAAGGCTAATTGTGCTTTCACATTCTATTTTGATAACAGAGGTTTTCTAGCTAGATGTCTACCAAACAATTCTGCATTAAACAATCTTCTTAGTACTGTTCGCTAAGAAATATTTTTTTTTCTCTTCTGGAATGATTTCCCCCAGAATTTTCTCTGAAGACAAGAAACGATTCGCCGAGGCAATTTTTATTATATGTCTTTCAGTTCGTTGTGTAGTTTTTCTTAGCGTTTCTGTATTTTTGAAGGCTTTTGGAGTTCCCTCTGATGAAAAACTATCCTCGGTACTGTTGTCTTATTAATATTAAACATTTTTGCAATTTTATTTTTTAATTCGCCATCTTTATGTTAGCCAATAATTGAATTTCTCTTGTTGGTGTTTCATTCCACCCCATCTAAAGTTTAAGATAACGCAATTCTGAACTGAATTAATTGTCATCTGTCTTACTTCATGATATAAAATGCGAGTTTGAACAAGTTACCCACCTGTAGTTGCTATCTTTATGTCCAAGCCAAATTATGATTGAAGGTAGAAAAATAATTCTTCAATATTTTTCATTTATTTTTATTATCTATTATTTCACATATAATTGACTTCTATTAATTTCAAATTTGATTCTCAAAATATGTTGCACATCGAAAAAAAATTCAAAAATCTAAAGTTGCTATCTTTATGGCTAATACTCTAATAATGCCAGTCGAAAAAGCCCTGGAAAACGAAAAAGATTGCCCGATTAGAATGGCTTGCGATGTGTCCTGACATAAATTTCATAGAGCATATATGGTATTATGTCTCCAGAGCCGTTTTCCGTCGAAATAATCCACCACGAAATTCACAAGATCTTATTGTGACTGCGAATGAATGGATATTTCGCAGGAGATAATTAATAATATAGTTATCGAATCAATTCCGTGGATTACATTGTTAGTTCATGAATGTGTCAAATCGGAAAGTTCTATGTTCACTGAAGTCGAACAAGTAATTTGAAGTTGAGTCTAATTTTAACCTCATTTTTCTTTAATTCTGACAGTTTTTGTCATAATTAACCATGTAAGGGTGTCCAGAATTGGTGATCTCTGAACCTTAACAGATAGATGAAAATGAACCAATTGTTGCACATATTTCACAGTG
>CM024239.1:21609495-21675250 GCA_013421045.1 Propylea japonica
TTTGCCTATAGTCCGTTAACGAAAGTTTGAGCCGCCATAACAGGCGCTTGTTATTTATCTGAAGTGGCAGTAATTGCTCATAATGTAAATAAAGTCACCGTTGCCGAATGTACTCGGCCTCATCCGACGAGCTCGCGAGGAGTTATAGGAACTCTATGCAATATGACAACATTGCGTAACATCTGACAAGACAAATGAACAACATAACTAAAATTTCAATATACGAAGGGAATAGCCAAATTTCCATGGCCAACCGACTGATCAAACTTTCGTGAACAGACTATACAGGTTTGGAAATTCACATCTGAAATATACGATATACAATGCATCAGACGGAGAATTCTTCCCTCCAGTTGCACAGATGAATAGTCGAGACAATCACGTGCTGTAACACACTAAATTCCGTTGTCTTACTTCAATATTCTAGTCTTGTCTCTCTCTTATCGTTTAGAGGAGCGTAATTCTTTAGTATGGTAGGCAACAGTAAATACTTGAATCGAGTATTACGGGCAGCCTGACAAATTAAAAATTCTTTACGTGTAGTGCAGGTTCCCTACCATACTGCGGTGAGAGAGAGACAAGACTAGATAATTGCAATAAGACAGTTGAATTCATTCAGTTATCGCACTTGATTATCTCGCCTATTCATCTGAGCAACTGGAGGGAAGAATTCTCTGTCTGATGCATTGTATATCGTATGTTTTCGATGCGAATTTCCAAATCTGTATGTACGAGTATCAACATTAAGACCTATGTGTCCCTTCAACATTTTTTTTTAATCTAGTGAACTTGCTGAGAAGTATTGTATTTTATTTTATTTGATTCCAATATTTCTTTTATATATTTTATGTTATACTTGTTTTTTTACACCAATGTTTGTTTCACTGTAGCCTTGAGAAAGTTTTAATAAATAGACGAAACGTCGGCTTAGTCAAAATTCGTTGTACTTTATTTCAGTTCCCTATTCTGTGATGATATTATAACTGATTCTTACTCAAGACGTGGAGCTATAGAATTTGGAAATAGCAGATATCCTTATGCTTATGCACACCCTTTCTCAAATTGAACATATGGATTGTGACATATCAAATGAAAGTCAATTTGATTATCTACTCCAATTCAGTTGATATGTCTCAATCCATGTTTAATTTGAAAACAAAAGGTGTGACGCGTTTGGGTTGAGAGATTTCAAATTCAAACGAGCATAAGAATATCTGCTTTCGAAATTACAAATTCCTAGATTCGTCGAGTTTCTTAGTAATAATTGGTCACGAAATAATAGTCTGGTTGCAGTATAGTCAATCACAAATTCTTAATTAATTCTATTCTTTTATAAAAAAGGCTCAACTAATTCTACTTCTAATAAAGTATTTGGGTGCGGTGCTTAGGGGGTGAAAAATATCGAATCCAAAAAGCATAGGATAATTGCTTTCGAAATTGAAAATCGACGGGTGCAAGGATTTTCCTCATTAATTCTCCGTAAAAGAATTATTGTAAAGATACGTTCCTTTTTTGGCCCACTGTATAAGCACTGAACAACTGCTTCTATTGAAGTTTAAACATTGAACATTAAGTTGGGACGCACATTGAGCTACGTGACACAGTCGACACTGCACGAATGAACTGGTTGACACAGTTACCAGCGCACATTGGAAAGCAGTCGTGAAAGCGAAGAGACGGAGTGAGGTCGCATACCTTTTAAAAATATGACGGATTATTTCGGATTAAGCTCTTAGTCCGATTCAGATGAAAAGTTTTTGTCTTTGTGCCTATTATATAAAAAATCCAAGAAAGAACTGTGTCTTAAATTTTAAACCAAGTTGCAGTAGAAATATGGAATATAATGCAGCCTTCCTATTTACCCCAACCAATCGAAGATATGTGGATGTCGATTTCATCAGATTTCGAATACCGATGGAATTTTCCACACTGCGTGGGAGCAATAAACGGCAAGCATGTAGTTATAGAAAAGCCTAAGAAATCAGGGTTCTCGTATTTCAACTACAAGTACGACTTCTGTATCGTCTTTATGGCAGCTGTTGATGCGAAGTATAAATTCACTTTTATCGATATCGGTTTCGATGGGCAGATTTAGTGATGGAAGCATTTTTTCGTCGAGCAAACTAGGGTCTAAACTAGCTAGGGGAACACTACAGCTCCCTATTCCAACTGAACTACCCAATTTGAACATTCATTGCCATATGTATTCTAAGGGACGAAGCGTTCCCGTTGATGATTAACTATATGAGACCTTCTCCAAGGAGAAGTGTCATGGGGAACTATGAACATTAGGTGTTCAATTATAGTATTTCACGAGGAAGACTATTGATTGCGCATTTGGAATCCTTGCTGCTCGATTCTGGGTATTAAAACGACCATTTGAAATTAAAGTCCCCATCGTTGTAGAAGTAGTTAAAGTTTTACACAACTTTCTAAGAAGAAACGCAGTATTGACGACAGGTGATGACGAAGAATGTGACATGCATGTTCATTCATCGAAAGAGCAGTTAGCTCCGATTCCAAGGAGCGGATCAAGAAGTGTTCGAGAGAAATTCACAGAATACTTCAATTTAGTAGGAACTGTGCCATGGCAGAAAAATAGTATTTTTCGAGGACATTATTCAAAAGCTAAGGATCTCTTAATCTACAGGGTAGTCCAGATCTTAACCAAGAAATTTCAACCACGTATTTCTCATCAAAAATAAGCCCTAGGTTGTCATCCAAACAAATGTCGATAAATGCTTCCTCTCCGAGATACAGGGTGTTGAAATTATAAAAAAATGTATTTTATCAATAACATATACAGCTCGAAATATTCCTACGAAATTTGGTACACAATACTTTGTGAAAGAAGTACTGTAAAATTATTTTTGATCTAATAATAAAAATGTCCCAACTTACCGTTTGTTGAATTGAGTTCAACTGCTATTTTCCTCCAAATCTCTTGCTTTTTTTAGTTTTGAAATATTGGCGATGACTCGTTTTTAAAATATCGGATTCTTACTAACTAATTCAAACAACTTTTCTTCGCTCACTTCATCGCTACGAGAATCAGACCAAACTGCTCGGCATGTGCTTTACTTAAACTGTGTCCCTTCCACGAGTGTCGCCTTGGCGAATGGCGAGTATGGCACTGTGCTGAGCTGTCCCAGCCAGTGTTCCAATGTGCGGGGTTTCATTGACTCCCGTGTGGCACAAAAAACTGCCTTGTGCTATGCTGCGTCGCGAGTCGACCAGACTAACATGAAAGTTTGATGCATTTTATCTCAGGTATATCCAATGATTATTGTAAAAACAACGAAATTATAAAGGTACCACATAATCACAAATTCGAGGGAAAGTGAGCCGTTCCTCATGGTACGTTTGGCACTACTGCAAGTTCTCTTATCAAGTGACATTATTATTATGAAATAATAAGGGAATAACGGGTAGGCACTAGATCACATTCGCCCAAAAGAATCTGCGGTAGTGCCGAACTTACATTGAAGTATAACAGGCTTTCCCTCGAAATTGTGGTTATATGGGGGCTCTAGAACTTCGATATTTGACATATTAATCGATATTTTGTATTAGTCATTGATTATACCTGAAATAAATTGCATAATATTGTTATGTGAATCCCCAAAAAGGATTTAGAAGCACAATATAAGCTTCAATTCGGAGTTGTAGATGGAACATATTAGGAAAATTGGAAGCCTATATCTTTCAAATTTAGACGGACCTCTACCTGTTGGTGTCATTTATATTGTTTGGGGAGCCAATATAAATGTGACGAAAACAAAATCCAATCGACATCTGCTGGACCTTTGAATGCAAATATTTGTCAAAAGCTCTTATGATTTTTTTATAATTGATTAATATTTTCCAGGGTGTAGAGAAAGAAAATTTCCTCGCGCAAATCAAATCTTTCGAAGAAAAAGAGAAAATGCTCAAGGAAACTATTTCAGAATTAGAAGCAGATCTGGAAGTGGCCAAAAAAAACAATCAATCGTACAAGAATCATCTTGAAAAAGAAAGACAGAGTTTCAACAAACTTACTGAAGAACTGAAAAATGCGGAAGAAAAAATTGAACAGTACAAAATTAAGAACAGGTCCATGGAGAGGGAGAACCTAGAATATTATCTGCAAATCAAAAAGCTTGAAGGGGAGGTAGCAGAATATTCGACCCAACTGCACAAGTCCAGAAAGAACACGCAGAAGGGCAAATATTCAGTTGATGAACAGGAGGTAGGTGGTCTTACTAAATTGAAACATATTGAAAGATTAATGAAACAAATTTGAAAAAAGCCTAGAAAACATAAAACTCGAAAATGTAAAAAACACAAAATTCAATTGTTTTGGGGCCGATTCGAACCCAAGTTCTGTAGTCCTTGTGTCCTAGTCCTATATACTCAATGCCTTTGCTTTTCGTTTGCCTTTTATTCGCACAGGAGAAATCAATAAAATGATAATATCTGAAAACTTTTGTTAGATCCAGACCAGTACTGGCCAGAATTCTTAATTTTCTGAAAATCTTATGCTACGATTTTGACGAAATTTAGCACACAAATAGTCCATTCACGAAAGTTTGAGCCGTCGATTGGCCATGACAATTTGGCATATTCAACTGTGTATATAAAAATTTTAGGTTATGTTAATTATTTTCTTATCAGATTGATACGCAATGTTGTCAATATCCAAAAAATATGTATAAATCTCGGTTTTCTTATAATGTCAATTTGTATCTGAAAATTGACAAATTGTTGACGCAGTTCAGACAGTTCTAAAAACCAAACGACAGATTGAAATTTCACATTAAAGATTTACTACTTGAATTGAATAAAAATATCATTGTTTGAACAGTGGAAACTAATTTGCGAATCAACAGAATCAACTCAAATGAAGAAAAAGTTCTGTATTCAACATTATGTGACGAACAAAAACATTGTATCAACAACATATCGGGAGTAATAAATGGTGGATGCATTGCCTGAACTGATTTACATTCACAACTCCATGAAGTTTCTTGGCATATCTTTTTATACATTCTTGCGCACACATACCTACCTAGTAGATGCTATGCAATGGTTCAAAAGCAGAGTAATTTTCACATAAAATATCAGTTATTATTTTTGTTGTTGATAATGAGTAAATACTGACATGGAAATCTCCCATCGATGAAAAGCTTCAAAGGGAAAATATCTGTTTGATTATCCTGCTGAACCTGATGAAGAGGGTCTTAATTTACACTTATCGAGCATTTGGTGAATTAACTCGATACAATAGTGATACCTTTAAATGAAGCAAAACCTTCAGCTGAAACATTATCATGAGAATTTATATCTTGAATAGTTAAATATGAAGAATGTTCAATAATTCCTGGCAATATATTATACGCTAAGACAAATTATATGTATTCAATATCCCAATGACAAAATCTTCACAAAATTTTGAACAAGTTTTCGCATTACTATTTTCTTTCTAAATTGCATAATCGATCGGAAAAGAGGTTACGAAATTATTGGGAAAACAGTAAGAACCACTGGACCGATTTGATCTCTTATCACAAACCTATCCTAAAAATTTCAAAGCATTAACTTAATCCGTTCGAGTGTTGTCGTGTACAGGGTGGCAAGAATTGGTGATGCCTTAACTGCAACTTTTTCTATGAGATAGAGAATAATGAATGGCACATTGCGGTTATCTTTTTTGGAGAAACTCATTATGCCGTCAACCGCCTTGCTGTATCTTCTTTCGTTTTGGTTATTATCTCCGTTTCTTTTTGTGCTATAAAATTGAATCCAAAACATTATACATACACTTTTTTGATAGGATTACAGTGGCTTAATGTAACTTTTGCAGAGTGGTTTCTTTTCCAATTCAATATAATATAATCTTTCATTTTTTCTTATGGTTTTCAAGTTTCAAGAAAAATGAAATCAAATACCAAATATGCCCTCACGCATAACTAATAAAATGCATACATTCTTGTTACTCCTGCATGGTTACTCAGGTGGATTGAGTAGCTTGATGACCATGCTGCCGGTCCCAAGCCCGGATAAAGGAGGAGGGTTGCTTGGTGAGGTTAGCTTCCTGCCAAGTGTAAAACCTCAATATAGCTGACAGACCCGAAAATTTGCCTCGTAACAGGATGGATACACGGTTGATGACACATGCGCGAAATAGGATAAGAAACTGGAAAAAGAAAGAGATCATGCGAGTAGCTTCCTGGAACATTAAAACTTTCAATAACAGAGAACAAGAAACCATGAGAGAACTGAAGGATAATAGAATAGATATATGCGCTCTACAGGAAATGAAGAAGAAGGGAAAAGGACAAAAAATGTATGGTGACTACCTGATAGTATACAGTGGTGTCGATCAAAGCGAAAGAGCCAAAGAGGGAGTAGGTATTGCAGTTCAGGGAAAAATTGCCGACCAGATAGAAAATTGCAGATACATATCACCTCGAATACTGTTGATGAAGATGACAACAGGCTCAGGTTCTTTGAATATCATGTCGATTTACGCCCCAGAAGATAACAAAGCTAAAGAAGTAAGGGAATCATTCTTTAATGAGCTTGAAGACATAATCCTCTCACTAGCATCAAGAGAACCCACTATTATTCTTGGAGATTTCAACGCGCGCATCGGTAATGAGCATATTCCTGCGATTATGCAAAGATTTAATGAAATCCATCTCAATGAAAATGGAAAGCTGATGATCGGTCTCTGCTCACTGAGTGGATTGTGAATCAATAATACTTTTTTCGACCATAAACCCCAACACAAGTATACATTCAGCAACACTCAAGGTCAACATTCTACTATTGACTACATTCTCACAAACACAAATATTTTACCCTCGCAAATACTGGACATTAAAACCCTTAACTCAGCAAATTTGGGAAGTGACCACAGCTTACTACTCGGAAAAATAAAAATGAAATGCATCTCAAAAAAGAAGAGTAAACAAGAAAATCCTCAGGAGAAGATCAAAGTAGAGGCCCTTAGTGACATAACTGTGGGAGAACTATACCAAAAACGCCTTGAAGAGAAAATTGAAAAACACCCAATCAACGATTCGGATGATGTAGAGGTCAGTTGGAAAAAATTGAAATCCAATATTAAAAAGGCTGCCTTAGAAGCTGCTTGTCAGCAAAACGAAGTAATAAACATTAACGAAAAAATAGAACACCTTGGTTTTGTGAGGAAGTCAAAATTCAATGCAAAAAGAAGAAAGAGGCCTACTTGAACTACCTCTCGACTCGTTCTTCGAAGTCGTACAACACCTACAAAAAAACTCGAGAAGAAACTAATAAGCTGGTCAGACAACTAAAGAAGGATTACAAGGAAAAATTTTCCAAACAACTTGAAGGTGACTTCTACGGGATTCAAAAACAAATATGGCGCTTCATAAGAAACCAGAGAAAAGAGACCAACGAACTTATACCTGTAAGCCAGATCGAGGAAGAAGTGTGGATCAAGTACCTCAAAGATCTCTATAAAAATAACGAACCTTCCGCAGCAAAAAGACCTCCTGATATAAACATAAACAACAACATCGAAATTGATAGTGCAGATGTAAGGAAAGCACTGAAAAGGCTGAAAAATAGAAAGACCCCGGGCCAAGACGACATCTCCAATGAACTCCTGAAATACGGAGGAGATATGCTGGTCCAAGAACTGACGAAACTTAACTTACCAACAAAATACTTCTCTACAACATGATTCCAGATGAATGGCGAAAAAGTACTCTACTTTTGATGTTCAAAAAAGGTGATAAAAAAACCTTCTAATTATAGAGGAATAAATTTATTATCGACCACCCTTGAATTAATAACAAAAATTATAACAAATATCATAATCGAACACACAGATCTTGCTGATGAACAACAGGGATTCAGAACTGGTAGATCCTGCACTGATGCTGCATTCGTAATCAGACAAATAACGGAAAAATCAATCGAATACAAAAAACCAGCATTCTTTTGCTTCATCGACCTCAAGAAAGCCTTTGATAAGATCCGTCTACAAGATATAATACACCTTTTATATGATAGGCAAATACCTAATAACATCATTAAAACAATAGAAAACATCTACACAAACAACCAAATCCAAGCAAAGATTAAAAACACCCTCACTGCACCAATAACAGTAGAAAGAGGCATACGGCAAGGAGACTCTTCGAGTCCTTTGCTGTTTAACATAATAATGGATGAAGTAATCAGACAAGTCCGGAAGCTGCGAGGATACAAAATGGGGAATAAAAAATTAAACATCTTATGTTATGCAGATGACGCTGTATTGGTAGCGGAAACTGAAGATGATCTCCAGAGACTTTTGTTTTTGTTCAATAATGTCTGTAAACCACTAGGTGTGACAATATCTTTATCGAAAACCAAATGCATGACAACATCTTAAACACCTTTACGCTGTAAACTGATAATACTGATAATACACCAAGAAATGTAATTTACTTACCTAGGCATAAAAATATCGAGTTATGGTGACATAGAATCAGAAATAAACATCTTGGAATAGAAACGAAAGCAAGAATTTATAAAACTGCAATAAGGCCAATTCTGACATATGCGGCGGAAACCAGGCCTGAGACCTCGAGAACACAGCAAATACTGGAAACAACCGAAACGAAGATTGTTCGAAGGATAGCAGGGAAGTCACTTGGGACAGAGAGAGGAGCGAAGACATAAGACGAACATGCAAGATAGACAACATAAATGAATGGGTTCTGGGAAGGAAGATTGAATGGAACGAGCATATAGACAGAATGAACCAAGACCGGATAGTGAGAATTTCGAGGGATAGATCACCATTGGGAAAAAGGAGCATCGGAAGACCCAGGAAGAGATGGAGTGATAACTTGCCCAGATAGACCATCGAATTAAGGTGGTGAATTTTCGACGTAGAACTGGCCAAAGGCCTATTTAGAAGAAAGAAGAAGAAGAAGATTCTTGGAGGGTGTTTTGAATCAATATTTTGATGAATTCAACATGTATAATATATATTTTTGAAACGTATTAAAAACAGTGATTATTTTTTAGTGAAAATAAATTATTGTTTATATAAGAAGAAACAAAAGGCGTTTGAGACCTCTCCTAGTCCAAAATTAGAAAATTACAAACATTAAGCCACACGAATACCACTCTGTTTCACGGAACAAGCGTGCAAAAAGGAAGAAAGAAATAAAAAATAAACAAACCCACATAGTGGGTCTCGAATTAAAAATATATCAGCCTCGAGTCGCTGAAGAAAGTCATTGTCCGTGAGTGACAACTCGCGATTCGTTTTCTGACCGTCCCGAGGCAATAGTCAATAGGTGGTCAAAACGAACAAAAAAGTGAATTGACTCTGTAATTTTGATTATTTTCACATGTTATGTATATAAAAATAAATGAAAATCATTTTCCTAACCGAATGTATGGCCTCTTAAATTGGTTGCACTACGAGTGCTGGACCCTGTAGTAAAACTGGAGGGTACGGAATTCTTAGCAGGTACATTTTCACCAACCAGTAGTTGCACTAATTGCTCATATCTGTTGTATATCCTACAGGAGTTCTTCAAGAATACAACTCTATTTTCGTTTTTTATCCATTTACTGACATATAAGTTTGCTGTTGATTGAGGAATATATTGTAGTTCTTTCATTAATCAACCATTTCCTCCCTGTCGTCAGATGTATACTTTCTTTACTGTCTATATACCAGTCTGTCTTTTTAAATTCTCCTTAGTAAAAACAGCACTAAAAGCAGTTGTTTATATCTATAACATCTGATGTTATTAACCTTTGTCGACTCTGACATTTCTGACGGATTGACGTTGACTTTTGTAGTGTGGCCAACCTTCTTTATCTGGTTCTTTTCCTTGCCAACCTTACTGACAAAAGCACTACTTGACGTGTTACTATCAATCATGTCCAACAACTTTGTCTTTATCGAATCCGCTGTCAAAGGAATATCTGAATGGAAAATGGCCATAATCATAGGAGTGTATTTTTTCCGATAATCCAGCCAATTTTTTTTTTATATACGCATCTCTCGGGAAAAGACTGAGCTTATAACGCCCTTTCAAGCGCCCCGAGATGAATTTAGAAGAAATCGGTTTGTGCGTGTCTTAAACTGCTGTAAGTTGTAACCAAGGGGGAATACATCTTGAGGTAGGGTATTCCATAGCCTTGCAGTTCGGTAAAGAAAAGCCTTCTGATAGACATATGTCCTAGCTGTAGAAAGATGCACGGCAAACTGGTGACTGTTATCGGCTAGGCTTGTTTGTCGATCAAATTGAGCCCCTGGTGGATCATGGAGGCAATGGCAGCAGAACACCTTCCGTGGTAGTATCTGTAAAAAAGGCATAAGTCTCCAACCTTCCTACGGTGATCGAGACTATGAAGGTTGGCAGTTAACGTTGGATCGTCTATTAGGCGCACTGCTCTTTTTTGAATGGAATCAAGTAGGAGTAACGAGTGCTTAGGAGCTGAACCCCAAGCATGAGAGCAATATTCCATAGCTGGACGCACTTGAGCCTTGTAAAGTAATAAAAGCTGCTTTGAAGTGAACAATTTCCTCGCACGAAATAGATAGCTAAGCTTCTGAGCAGCTGACTTGGCAACTGAGCAGACGTGCTCATGCCAGGTTGCATTTGGACTGATATTGACCCCTAGAAGCTTAAGTCCATTGGTTGGTTTTATTGTTTTATTGTCCATTATTAGTTGTGGTGCAACTGTCGATGTTTTTCTTGTGAGCAGAGTAGCCTGGGTCTTAGAGGCATTGAATTCAACCAGATTGTCAGAACCCCATTGTAGAATAACTTCTAGATCTTTGTTGATTGTCACAGCTTGAGCGTTTCTTTGGGAACTGGATGTTGACGCTGATACAGGCTTCTTGTTTGTCGTGGACTCTTTAAGAGTGCTGTCATCTACAAAGCTCAAAATCAGATGCTTGGTTGAATTTAAAAGGTCATTAATATGCATTAGGAACAGAGTCGGGGACAAGATTGAGCCCTGAGGTACACCGGCGTTGACGGAATGAAGTGCAGACTCCGCACCATCGACCACAACACAAAGTTGTCTCTCGTGGAGGAAACCTCCGAGCCAGCTGCAAAGTCCTTCCGGGAGACCGTAAGATGGAAGCTTAGTTAGTAATGCTCTGTGCCATACACGATCGAAGGCCTTGGATATGTCTAGGGCAACTGCAATTGATTCCCCATGCTTTTCTATAGCGTTTGTCCAAAGATGAGTGACATAGGTGAGCAAGTCACCCGTTGAACGACAGCGCCGAAAGCCGTATTGTCGCTAATGAGATTGTTTTCCTCTAGGTGTTTTACTATCTGCAAACTAATAGCAGTCTCCATTACTTTGGACAAAATGGGTAGTAAAGATATCGGACGATAATTTCAAGGCATGCACTTTTTTCCCTTTTTTGGTATTGGCTGAACTCTAGCAACCTTCCAGATGTTTGGGAAAGTTTTCTGCTCGTAGGACAGCTTAAACAGCCGACACAACGGAGGTGCGAGCTCGGGTGCGCACTTTTTCAGAACAATAGCTGGTATTCCATCGGGTCCTGTTGACTTTCTGCTGTTCAGCTGTTTCAGGATTCGACAGATGCTCTTTGTACGGAATTTAACTTCTGGCATCGAAGCCTGAACCTTGGGAATATTTGGGGGTTATTTCTGGCCTGCTTCTAGAGTAGAATTTTTGGCAAATATAGCTGCAAAAAGGTCAGCCTTTTCTTTGGAGCTAGTTGCCAGAGCACCGTCGTCTTTAAGAAGTGGTGGAAAAGTCGAATGGCAAAAATTATTGCTAATCACCTTAGCGAGTGACCAAAAGGGGCGCGAACCACTTGGGCAATCTAGAAGCTTTTTTGTTACTGTGTTGTTAAATGCTTGTTTTGCGGCTTGAATAGTTAGATTGCAGTTGTTCCTATCAAGTATATACGCTGCCCCCTTCTCGTCTGTCGGGTTTGAGCACCATTCGCGGAAGGCTTTATTTTTATTGACGCAGGCTCGCTTACAATCTTTGTTAAACCATGCCTTTGCAAGTGGAGGTTTTTTGGTGTTGTGTGGGATGTAAAGTTCCATACCCAAAAAATCACCTCAATGACAGCCTCTGCACACTGGCTGACATCTTCAATATTGAAGCAGGTGGCGTGCCATGGATATTCCGCGTGAAACTCTCTCAATTCATCCCACTTGGCCTTGTTGTAGTGCCAAACTAGGCGACGATTTTTCGGCTGCACGAGTTTTTCGGCAGTCAAAGGACATGAGACGGATATTAGAACGTGGTCTGAGTTACCGAGAGGGCCGTTTGAATTGATAACATAGCTGTCGGTTTCTGAAGTCAGGTACAAGTCAAGCGTATTTCTGAAATCCATAGGATTAGTGGGAACTCTTGTAGGACAATCTACAAGCTACGTTAAATTGCAGCTGATTGTGAACGCTTCGGCTTGTTTTCCAGCATCGTCAGTTTTGTTAGAGTGAGCTAGCCAATTTGAATTATGGACATTAAAATCGCCAAGTATTACGATCTCTGAAGATGGATAGTTCACCTGGATCCAGTCGACCTTATCTGACAAGTACTGAAACAATTGGCTGGGTCGTTCACTATTTGGTGAGCGATACAGGGCGCATATAAATCTAGTTTTGTTGTGGACAATGGTCCTAAGCCACATTGCATCAACTTCTTCTATTTCCAAAGATTCTTCACGTTAACAAGCAACGTCTGCTCGAATGTATACATAAACCCCTCCTTTGAATCTAAACTTGGAATGCAAATCGTACCCAGGACGTAAAAGGTATGTGGAGTCCGATTTTGGACTGATTTGAGTTTCAGATAATGCAAGGATATGGGGTTTAATTGATTGCAAATGTTGATGGACGCAACTGACATTAATATTATTATGTCCTATTCCCCTTATGTTGCAAAACTCTAAAAGTAGTTGCCTGGTGGTATTGTCTTCATTGGTGTTGTCACAATAGGTGTTTGCGGCCTCAGTTGTAGTAGATTCTCCATGTTGTATCTCCCGGGATAGTCCCCCCCGGAAATCCGACTGGGAGACGAGTTAACTTCCGAAATCTTTTACTCCAGAAGACGACATCATGATTTTTTCTTGTATTTAAAAAGCCACCTATTTCTCTCTTTAAAGAGGTCGTCACTTCCTACTCTTAGGGACCGGCCCACCAGTCAAGCTCGGAAACATGCACATACATTAAGGAGCTAATACGACTGATGTGGTGGTATTTCACCGGGCGACAGGTGAGTAGGAACCTGTCTTCCACCTACAATAATAGGGAACCAATCCATAGATCATTTATCTCGAAGCCTGTACCACGTAATCTCTGCAAAGTGTCTATTATTTGATTGATATATACATCCTTATTGTCACAATCATCTAATCTCGTAGAAATCAGCAATCGTAGTAAACAGATTCTTCTATAAATTCCATTAGCATCGAACGTTTCTATCAGTTTTTTCCACAATTCTTCAGCTGTAGAATTATCTTCAACGTGAATTTAGAACTTCGTATCCATGGTTAAAATTAGTTTATCTCGCTCGACTAATTTTTGCTTCATCCTTTTCGAAACCATCAATGCATGATTTCAAATTATCGAGAATCAAGTCATTTTCAATATCAAAAGACAATTCACCATAGTTTTCTCATCCTATCAGTTTCGACCGACGCGATCAAACTGTTCGCCATTTCGCACAACCACGCCACGAGATCCCATAACACGAAATAGTTTATTCACTGAAATTTAAAATAATATGAAATTCTGAAATATGTGTGTCTTCTAGGCCAATAACCAGTTATAATTTATTTTGGAAGAACTTCGGTATTTATCATATCTGGAAATTTAGGAAATAAAACAAAATAACAGATGTTCACTCGATAGTTGTTTATATTACAATCACATGTTCTAGAAAAAAGAAATTATAGTCCGTTCACGGAAGTTTGAGCGCATAGTAGGCGTTTGTTTATTCATCTGAAGTTGGCAGTATTTTCTGTCGTCAGACGAGCTTGCGAATTATCATAGAACTCTATGCAATATTGGCAACATTGCGTATGAATCTGATAATAAAATTAACAACATAACCTACAAGTTCAATACACACAGGGGAATATGCCAAATTTCCATGGGCAACCGACGGCTCAACTTTTCGTGAACGGACTATGAATACCAAATATGCTCTCACGCATCCATACTATTAATATTATATGTAAATGCGAAAGTAACTCTGTCTGTCTGTTACTCTTTCACGCCTAAACGGCTGAACGGATTTTGATGAAATTTGGTATGGTGATATATGATAACCTAGAAATGGTCATAGGCTATAAATAAGCACGCCATCGTTTTTAGGGGGTAGGCAGTAGGCAGATAACTAAATTAAGTTAGTGATTTTCAGTCGTTTTTGTTGGGACTTTTGCTCTTTCACGTCTAAACGGCTGAACAGATTTTGATGAAATTTAGTAGGGTAATAGATGGTTACCTTAAAACGAATATAAGATCAAAATGATCGCGTCATCGTACTTAGGGGGTAGGAAGTAGGCAGAAAACTGAATTGAGTCAGTGGTTTTTTTTTATGGTTTTTGCTGGGAGTTTTGCTCTATCATGCCTAAACGGCTGAACGGATTTTGATGAAATTTACTTAGGTGATAGATAGTAACCTAGAAAAGGATATGGGCTATTAATATTCATGCTATCGTCATAGACTTATAAAAGAATGGACAGGACGTGTGGGAGAGAATATTCACTTCAGACAAGGATAGAGTAATATTAGTGCGGTGCACAGAACATAAAATAAAAACATTGGATCGTAGATAATCTACGCATTAGATATTTTTATGTTCTGTGATTTTTCCAATATTAAGAGAAAGAGATAATGTGAAGGATGGAGTGATATTAGTTTATTTTAGTCTATGCACTACACTAATATTACTCCATCCTTTACATTACCTATTTCTCTTATGTTGGGGGCACAAAACTCAGAGTGAAAGTCACGTGACGCCCTGTCCATTCTTTTCTATGTCTATGACTATCGTACTTAAGGCGTAGGCAGTAGGCAGAAAACTGATTAAGTAAGTGATTTTTAATCGTTTGTTTTAAAAGTTTACCTCATTCACGCCTTAACGTCTGAACGGATTTTTGTAAGACTTGGTTAATATAAAGATAGGATCCTAGGCACGGGCACATTTTTTTGGACGTCAAATTGAGGCCAAGTTTTTTCGAAACATTTTGAAAACGGTAGGTTATAGAAAAAAGTGGCCAATAGGGCGTTTGTAGAGAATTAGTCACTACATAGTATAAAACAAAGTCACTTTTTTGTCCCTATGTCCCTTTGTATGCTTGTATCTTTGAAACTACGCAACGGATTTTGATGCGTGTTTTTTTAATAGATAGAGTGATTCAAGAGGTAGGTTTATATGTATAATAACATCCATTAAATAGTGGAGAAGTACTGTTATTTTTGAGGTCTCTGATGTGATGTCGTGAATAATTTAATTTTTTCCGCTTACATTGCAAACGAAGGCTGAACCAAGTTTTATCAAAATAATTGTACTAAGTATTGTACACATTGAAAAGGTCTACAGAAAAGTTCGTGATGGTATATGTCTATCTCTTGTGGATAACCCACATTAATTTTTTTGTTCATTTACTTTTTACAACAAATAATGGCTAATTTTCGAAGCGATTTTAACCAATACAGCATTAATCCTGAACCAATTAAATACCTAGAATACATTGTTCATTTAATATAGATCTATATGGGATTTTACATCGTATGATTTAAGTGAATATTTTCGAAGATATTACAGATTTAAAAATTGCGGGACGTAGCGTTTGCGGTGGTATCAGCCGGCTGCCCGGTGCGGCAAGAGCGTTCCTATAAATAGCGCGTCTGAGGCACCCGTGCGAAGCCGGGGCGGGTCGCTAGTAACCAATAAAATGCATAAATTCTAGGCGGGTGTTTTGAATCAATCTTTTGATAAATCCAACATGCATAATATGTATTTTTGAAATGAGATAAAAACGCTGATTATTTTTAAGTGAACTTAAATTATTGTTTCTATAGGAAAAAATAAAATTTCATGTAATAAATCAGGACGGAGATCCGAAGATGCACACGGTCGGATAAATCATTTTTGACCTTGGATTCTTAATTAGTGAGTCCAACCGATCCGTTTAAGACCCTTCCTAGTTCAAAATTAGAAAATTACAGACATTCGAGCAGAACGAATACCACTCTGTTCCCCCGGAACTAGGGATTGCAAAATCACCGAATTTCAATTTACCAGTAATTCGGTAAACTATTCGAAAAATTACCGATTTACCGGTATTTACCGGTTTTTTCTAACCGAAAAAAAAATTAACCCACAAAATGAATAACAAAACGTTATTTAGTTCTTAATAATAAACACAGGAAAGTGAAACTCTAGGTAAACTATAAAAAAATAATATTCTTACTTAATCTTTCGATTTTTTTTTGGTTTGAAAAAACAGGCCCTAAGAAAACGCAGTTTATCAAGACTGTTATCCTCAGAGTAAAAAGTAAACCTAGAGTTGCCTTCACGCATTTTTTATGCAGCCAAGTGGAATCTGTTTATACGCGCGAACAAACTTACGGCGTTGCGAAATCGTGCCGTATGTTTATTCCGTATTGGGATAATTGCTTTACCGCTCTCCCACTTTGATACTAACGGCTTGCGTCTGTTACAGATAATTCTGTCAGTTTGGCAACATTGTCTGTTAGTGTTCAGTTTCTTGATGTGTTTACATTTTCCTTTCGATTTGACGTTCATAAACTGAATTATTTCAAAGATTTGGTGGCAGCTTATTGTTTCTTAACGTTATTCCGTCAATAGCTAGGCTAGGGCAGAATTACGTAAATGTTGTATTATATCAGGAATAGGAGAAATGTAAATCTAAACAATTGTTTATTTCACCCCAGTGTGGCAGTGAAATGCTTTCCATCTCACTGTTATGCTTGGTTGATTACAATGCAGTACTATTCAAGCGTAGGGGCATATCTAAGTTTATTTCTTACTCTGAGGTGTTATCACTTAGCCGCGACCTAATCTTAGTGCAAAGTGTTTCTGCCGCAGAAAAGGCTCTTTCGGACTCCACACTAGTAGGCCGAGTTGTCATTAGTGCTGCGATAACCATTTTCAAGTATTTCCCCTGAATCCCCACCTTCCCAAAATATTGCATTTCGGTTTTCACACACTGCTGAACATTGTTAAACGTAGCCTGATGTCTTCTGATTGGAAGGGTACTGTTTATTTCAATTTTGTTTCTGATCGCTAATTTGAGCTTTTCTTTAATGGACAATGCAGCATTATCCGATTTGGATGTAGTCAGCTTGGCATTTTTTACCGAAATTACCGGTAAAAGATGCCGATTTCTTCGTCGGTAATTTGAAGAACTTCCAAGGCGGTAAATCGGTAAACCGGTATGCAATCCCTACCTGGAACAAGCTTGCAAAAAGGAAAAAATAAATAATAAATAATGCAACAAACTAAGCATAGAAACAATTGGATAATAATGAATAAAACGAAATGAGAAACAATTGGATAATAATGAATAAAACGAAATGAGCAATGTTAAGTAGACACCAAAATCTTTCATAGAAAAAACTTCAAACATCGATTTCCAGAGTCAGTAGTGATTAGAAATGATTGATAATATTTTTTCAACTTTAGGAACCAGTGAAGTATTGGAAGAAAAGACGTGACATGGAAGGAGATACAAGTTCAAATGAAAGTGAAACAGAGAGGGTTGAGGCGACGAACCAACAAAAGAGGAAATTCCGTCGTGTCCATGTCAGGGTAAGTTTAGCATCTAAAAAGTATTGAAGTGAAGTCGTTTTTTAGTACTCAAGCAAAAAGCGAAATAAGAAAAGAAAATTTCAAATATAGCTTGGCTATATTGGTTAAAATTCAATTCACTGGTTAGTTCTGACAATTCCTATGTCATTCGATCTTCTATCACAAAGTTCAGTATATTATCTCCGCTGAACTGAATGAATGAACGTTTGGATTCATTGATTCGTTTCCAAGCAAGGAAAACAATTGGTCGTGAATTGCACGATAATATCGTTTGAAATTTTGCTGCAAAGAGGTACCAACAGTGCAATGTATGCCCAAGCTTATTGCTGAAGTTGTGAAGCTGCTTTCATTGTTGATGTGCCAACACGTGTCATTGTCATTGGTCAAATTCCTTGCTAAATGAGGACGGCGCAACGATTACCGTAAATAGAGATAGCTCTCGCACCACGATACCCTATTATTTGTGCCTGATCTTGATGGCAACAATGTCTGGTTTCAACAGAGTTGTTGCAAATTACCAGATTTTGATGAAAGTTTGATACTATTTGATTAGCCGAAATGGTGATATCAGTCAAGAAGCTGCTTCTTGACGCCATTGGAATCTTCTGTATTGCGCCGTTAAAGACAAGAGTTATGCCGAAAAACCAGAGTTACTACGGCGAAGAGATCATTCTTGTCTCTCAGACTGCTGAAAACCAGGATGAAAGCATCAATGTCAGAAGAATGTCCATAAGGATATAACTATCGACGTGAAAAAATCATCAGCCGTTTTGCGAGAAGACGAAATAGGAAAATTCAATTTTTGATTCAGTTCATCATCATTCCTAATTTTTGAAATTTATTGAATAAATTTGAGGATAATGTAAGGTACTTCTTTCAAAAGCTAGATCCGCCCTTGGCATCGACGCACCTGCTCAGTGACATCAGCTATTTAGAAGTTTGCCAAGTGATACAGTACGTTCCATCAGGCGGTCACAACGACCATGCTAGCCGATTGGTGATATCAATTGGCCGTCAAGAAGCTGCTTCTTGACATCATTGGAATATTCTGTATTGCGCCGTTAAAGACAAGAGTTATGCCGAAAAACTAGAGACATAACATTTGAAGACCAACATTCGTGCCATTTTCCTAAACGAAATTATGACCGCTTGAACACTTCGAGTGCCGGACCCTGTAGTATAACTGGAGGGTACGGAATCCGTAGCAGCTGCATTTCCACAGTATCACCACAGTATAGACACCAACCAGTAGTTGCACTCTTGAGAAAATGAACTGAATTCTTTACTCTATCGAGAATTCGCGCATCATTTCGGTGCGCAGGCGGAAATTAAGTTATTTGAGCGGTAATTTTCGGGTTTATTTGAATTTTTATTTGTGATGGTAAATATTGAATTGGAATATCATTATTATTATTTTCGAATTAATAATTTTTCGAATAATTATCAATAGGAGACAAAGATTGTGACGTGCTCCCGTCTCCACCAAACTGCGTTGCCATCGTTTACCTTCGGAAGTAGAGATCTCGGGCGCCACCTCTAGTTTAAAGTGTTGAGGACACTAGGGTACCCATAGGCGGTGTCCTATGGGGTCCGGGAGCTACTAGCCAGAGAAGGTTATGTCCAGGGGTCAGTTGTTTGTACCTAACTAAATATTCCCTAACTCTGAAAAATACTCAAATATTCCTTAGGAAAATAAAACACACAATTATAATACAATCTTTATTTGGTAATCGGTAAATAACGGCAGTCATCAAAATAAACCATGATATCATAAATACAATGTGAGGAAAGAGGGTGAGCGGGCGGTGAGAAGGTTGAAGCGGGATGTAACATGCAGCATGATTTCGGCGGTGAGAGCTCTCGGAAAAATAAGCAATGCAATACATACAAGCGGTATTAAAAGCGGTAAAGATAGTCGAATGAGAGTGCAAGCGGAAAATTAATCAAGCAATGGTAAGTAACGGTACGGAAGCGAAGGTTCTTACATGAGCAGCTTCCTAACAAACAAATTCCCAAAAATGACATCCTTATTTACTGGCATACCTCGGTTCACATCTACAGGCTATATTAACAACAATCGGTTTTAAGGACAGGCGGTAAAAGAAAATTAGTGCGGTACCAGGGAAAGTATATGCGCCGTTTCAAGCTACTACACAACCCCCTGAAATTCGAACGGTGTCGAAAGGGCACAACAAGACAGTGTATGTGCCGTTTCAAGCTAACATACACCCTCTTGTCGGCTCAGAGTTGCAGAACCTCATGCAGGCCTTTTGAAGCTACTACACAACGTCCAAGAACTCGAGTAATACCCGAGAGGATAATACAAGACAATATATGCGCCGTTTCAAGCTAGCATACATCATCTCGCAATCTCGTAATTCTCACAAGTCATGTAGGCACACAACCTCTGCGAACTCGAGCGGCGGAAGGACAGGAAAATACAACAGGAGAAATACATTATAAATATCAAAGCCAGCAAATAAGAATAAAAACAATCATACCTAAACTGAACTTGCCCCTGCAGAACCCTCTGGTGGCACTTACTTCTGGACGGACTGGTCGGCTAGTACTTCTGGAGTAGTGGTCAGGACGTTGATTTTAATTCGACTGACTTATTCAGCGGAGAATCCCGCATTTTAAACCTTTTGGACACGTGTGGCCGGTAACAGGTGGCTCCGCCCCACGTGTGCGGTATCGAGAAATCGCGATCTAATTTGCCGTACATCTTCAGCGCGGAGATAAAAATTCCCGATTTCCGTCAACTTCAATTGAACGAAACCAAATAATGATAGAAATTATTTTGCTTCGTTACAAGATAGGAAGTCAAATATTTTTTCTTGCCAAGTTCAATGAATATATCACAATATTTATAGTTTTAATAGAATGATGCTGGCACTCTTTAGAGAAATGTTTGTTGTTCTGCCATTAAAATAATTTTCAGCCAGCACATTTAGAATATTGAATGAAGAATAACAAATTGTGAGTGTATGGGAATGAAATCTACAGATATTCGCTGAGGGCGATGACCGTAGATATATAAAAAAGGAACATTTATTGAGGTAATGAATTTTAACTTTTTCATGTCCTCAAATCGACCCTCAAATTTTCAACAAATAGATATATACGGGAGTTGTTTATTTTGTGTTACTTTTTAGTGCATTAAAAAAATTTAACTTTATAATGAACAAATTACCATTGACAATGGGGAATTCGTAAATGATCATTTTCGATTCACAGCTTAGAAATAAAGGAAAGTATTAAAGGTGTTGTCCCTAATTTTCGTGAAACACAATCAATGTAAGTTTTCCATTAAAATCAGAGTGAGAACTAATGAGAAAACTATACTTTGCCTGCCCTATTAATTTTTTCTATCTCTTTATACCCTGAGGTAAGCATTCAACACTAATTAAAAACTATTGCAAGACAGAAAATATCATATAATGAATAAAACAGTAACAGCAATATTTTAAAGTGAAACTCTCTTTTCGTTGCTCAAGTTTATGAGATTATCTCTTCGTTGAACTGTGAAACAAGTAATGAAAATATAAATGAACTATATAAATGTATGAAGAAAAAAGAGTTTATGTTTCCATTACTCGATTACTGTTCTCGTGGAGGAAAGAAAATAAAATCTCGAAAGCTTGAATGAAGAAAAATTAGCTTTACTATAATATTGCGACTATTCCTAATATCTAAGTCTAATTTCAATACAAAACAGCAAAGAATAGAGGGTATATATAATATTCACCAATTTACAGGATTGAACAATAATGATAGGCGCAATGAAATTATACAAAAAATAATATCAACAACTTAACATTCATGAATGATTAATGATTTTTTTCTTTATTTGTTTTCTGTGAAATGAAATCCTTATTACAAAATTTTAATACATAATATATTCTCATTCCAGAAAACAAACTCAATAAATAGCCCATTGGAAATTGTGCAAATGGGTGATCAAAAAATTTGTTTTTCCATCTCATTTTTCAATTTCACTGCAGCATTACCTTCAACTGCCTATTTGGGAACATTGAAATGAAAAAGCTATCCAGTCTATTGATATTCATGAAATGAATTTGGAGGGGAGGCATTTTAAATTTCCAAATAGTTCATTCTCTTTATAGTTTCTCAAATGGAAGTAAACTGTCTTATTAGTCATCTCATTCTGAGTGCCTGTATTAACAGCTAATGACAAATTACAAATACAAATTATTACATTATTAAATATGAAATTTCTGCTATACATTTTTCGCCAACGCCTTAATCAAATACATTTGGAAATGCATCGTTTCTCTAGTGAAATGCTCACTACATATCCGTTTTCGGTGTAGTTGATCGGGATCTTTCATTATCCATTCTTGCCTCCCCCTTTTTTAAAGCCAAATCATTCGCCTGAAAATATTTTGAAAAGTTATCTAGGATTGACACGTGCACACTCGAATGTATCACGAAAATATGAGCAATCTATCGAGTATATACTATTAACACGTGAATACACATTTACCTATACTGCTCACCTGAAAGTGTCTCTGGGTATGAGAAAAAACTGAGCTTACGATTTTTAGCACTATTGTTCGTACATTTGTACACACTACAATAATTCACCATTTTGAACAAATAAAAGATTAACTTGAGGCGAAATTCAATACTGAACAAAATAATTAGCTTAGAGCCAAACTTACCACCGGACTTGAACAGAGCCAAACTTACCACTGGACTTGAACAGTGCAAGATTGAAGAATAATAATATTTACCTGCGGCTTACCTAAAAATCTATGATTTCAACAAAATTCATGGTTATACTCACGGAAATGATGCACGACTCGAAATTGAAGTAAGAAAATCCATGAAGTGCAACTACTGGTTGGTGTCTATACTGTGGTATCACTAAGCAGGTACAACCCTAAGTGTTCAATTACATTGCATGTAAAAATGATGTGGAGGGTTACAAGCTCTACAATCAAATTGAAAATTAGTTCGTGGATATAATATTGGTATTTGATTGGCTGAAGTTCGTAACCATTATATACCATTCCTATGACACCTTCTTCATCGCGAGGCTTTGATTTGCTTTGATGAACATCTCAGCATATCAGTGTCTGAGTAATAGTTTTCAATTTGTTTTCAGTTGCGTTTTGGTCAGATAGGGTAGGAATAGGTCACTCTGAGAAATAATTCGGATGAAAATGATATATCCAAATTCAAACAAACCGTCTGGTAAATGCCTAAAGATAATGATCTTCATTGAACTATTTATTTACAACTGGTTTGGTACTCCTATGATATCTGTCTTTTTGGGTTCACTGGCTGATGCTAGCCTCGCTTCGTCCACTGCTTAAGCTGTTTTTATTCAATAACGCTCCTGCTCTTTATCGTTCTGCTTCTAGAAATGTTCAATAATTTTTCCGTATTACGGTAGTATATATTCCGTAGTATGTCTTATCGTTTATAAAGGTTTGGAAAATCACATCGGAAAGATACGTTATACAATGCAACAGACAGAGAACTTTTCCGTTCAGTTGTATAGATGAGTCCAAAGATGGAAGTGCTGTAATTGACTGAATCCCGTTGTCCGGTTGGAATATCGTAGAGTTGTCTCTCTCTTATAGTTGGGAGAGTCAATATGGTAGGGAACCTGCAGTACGAGCATCGAATTATTCAATGAGTCAGGCTGTCCGTAATACTATATTCAATATCAAGTACTTGCGGTTGCCTACCATGCTGAATGAATTAAGCCAATCCCAACGATTAGAGAGGGACAACACTTCGATATTCCAGCCGGACAACGAGATTCAGTAAATTACAGCATGTCCATCAATTGACTATACATTTGTACAACTGGACGGAAAAATTCTCTGTCTAATGCACTGTGTATCGTATCTCATTAATGTGAATTTCGAAAGCTGTATATGGAGTACAAACAACGATTAGGTGAATAATCATCAGTTCAATTCTGGACTGACAGTATCTCTTCTCAGAAAATACTCTCTTTTAAATTTGTTTGTACAGAGTGATTCAAAAGTACATTTCAGTAAGGTAGGTAATCAAAATATTCGAATATAATAATAATAAAATTTATTGTCACTTTTTCCATGATAAAGATGACGGACACATTTTTTGGCCGTCAAAATGAGGCCAAGTTTTTTCGAAACATTTTGAAAATGGTAGGTTATAGAAAAAAGTGGTCAATAGGGCGTTTGTCGAGAATTAATCACTACATAGTATAAAACAAAGTCGCTTTTTCTGTCCCTATGTCTCTTTGTATGCTTAAGTCTTTGAAACTACGCAACGGATTTTGATGCGTTTTTTTAATAGATAGAGTGGTTCAAGAGGAAGGTTTATATGTATAATAACATCCATTAAATAGTGGAGAAGTACTGTTATTTTTGAGGTTTCTAATGTGATGTCGTAAATAATTTCATTTTTGCCGCTTACATTGCAAACGAAGGCTGAACCCTACGAGTTTTATCAAAATAATGTACTAAGTATTGTACACATTGAAAAGGTCTGCAGAAAAGTTCGTGATGGTATATGTCTATCTCTTATGGATAACCCACAATAACTTTTTTTTGTCATTTACTTTTTACGACAAATAATGGCTAATTTTCGAAGCGATTTCAACCAATACAGCATTAATCCTTAACCAATTAAATACCGAATACATTGTTCATTTAATCTAGATCTATATGGCCCTTTACATCGTATGATTTAAGTGAATATTTTCGAAGATATTAAAGATTTAAAAATTGCGGAACGTAGCGTTTGTGGCGGTACCGGCCGGCCGCCCGGTGCGGCAAGAGCGTTCCTATAAATAGCGCGTCTGAGGCACCCGTGCGAAGCTGGGGCGGGTCGCTAGTGACCAATGAAATGCAAAAATTCTAGGCGGGTGTTTTGAATCAATTTTTGATAAATCCAACATGTATAATATTTATTTTTGAAACGAGATAAAAACGCTGATTATTTTTAAGGGAAAATAAATTATTGTTTATATAGAAAAAAACAAAATTTCATGTAATAAATCTGGACGGAAATCCAAAGATGCACACGGTCGGATAAATCATTTTTGACCTTGGATTCTTAATTAGTGAGTCCAACCGATCCGTTTAAGACCCCTCTCATTCCAAAATTAGAAAATTACAGACATTCCGGCAAAACGAATACCACTCTGTTCCCCCAGAAAAAGCTTGCAAAAAGGAAAAAATAAATAATAAATAATGTAACAAACTAAGCATAGAAACAATTGGATAATAATGAATAAAACGAAATGAGAAAGAATTGGATAATATTGAATAAAACGAAATGAGCAATGTTAAGTAGTGACCAAAATCTTTCATAGAAAAAACTTCAAACATCGATTTCAAGAGTCAGTAGTGATTAGAAATTATTGATAATATTTTTTCAACTTTAGGAACCAGTGAAGTATTCGAAGAAAAGACGTGACATGGAAGGAGATACAAGTACAAATGAAAGTGAAACAGAGAGGCTTGTGGCGATTGACCAACAAAACAGGAAATTCCGTGTTATCCCTGTCAGGGTAAGTTAAGCATCTAAAATGTATTGAGTGAAGTTTTTTTTAGTACTCAAGCAAAAACCGAAATAAGAAAAGAAAATTTCAAATATAGCTTGGTTATATTGGTTAAAATTCAAACCACTGGTTAGTTCTGACAATTCCGATGTCATTCGATCTTCTGTCACAAAGTTCAGTATATTATATCCGCTGAACTGAATGAATAAACGTTTGGATTCATTCACTCGTTTTCAAACAAGGACAACAATAGATCGTGGATTGCACGATAATATCGTTTGAAATTTTGCTGCAAGGAGGTACCAACAGTGCAATGTATCCCCAAGCTTATTGCCGAAGTTGTGAAGCTGCTTACATTGTTGATGTGCCAACACGTGTCATTGGCATTGGTCAAATTCCTTTCAAAATGAGGACGGCGCAACGATTACGGTAAATGGAGATAGCTCTCGCACCACGATACCCTATTATTTGTGCCTGATCTTGATGGCAACAATGTCTGGTTTCAACAGAGTTGTTGCAAATTACCAGATTTTGATGAACGTTTGATACTATTTAATTAGACGAAATGGTGATATCAATTGGCCGTCAAGAAGCTGCTTCTTGACATCATTGGAATATTCTGTATTGCGCCGTTAAAGACAAGAGTTATGCCGAAAAACCAGAGACATAACATTTGAAGACCAACATTCGTGCCATTTTCCTAAACGAAATTATGGCCGCTTGAACACTTCGAGTGCCGGACCCTGTAGTATAACTGGAGGGTACGGAATCCGTAGCAGCTGCATTTCCACAGTATCACCACAGTATAGACACCAACCAGTAGTTGCACTCTTGAGAAAATGAACTGAATTCTTTACTCTATCGAGAATTCGCGCATCATTTCGGTGCGCAGGCGGAAATTAAGTTATTTGAGCGGTAATTTTCGGGTTTATTTGAATTTTTATTTGTGGTGGTAAATATTGAATTGGAATATCATTATTATTATTTTCGAATTAATAATTTTTCGAATGATTATGAATAGGAGACAAAGATAGGAAGTCAAATATTTTTTCTTGCCAAGTTCAATGAATCATTCACAATATTTATAGTTTTATTAGAATGATGCTGACACTCTTTAGAGAAATGTTTGTTGTTCTGCCATTAAAATAATTTTCAGCCAGCACATTTAGAATATTGAATGAAGAATAACAAATTGTGAGTGTATGGGAATGAAATCTACAGATATTCGCTGAGGGCGATGACCGTAGATATATAAAAAAAGGGACATTTATTGAGGTCATGAACATTTTAACTTTTTCATGTCCTTAAATCGACCCTCAAATTTTCCAACAAATAGATATATACGGGAGTTGTAAATTTTGTGTTACTTTTTAGTGCATTAAAAAAAATTAACTTCATAATGAACAAATTACCATTGACAATGGGGAATTTGTGAATAATCATTTTCGATTCACAGCTTAGAAATAAAGGAAAGTATTAAAGGTGTTGTCCCTAATTTTCGTGAAACACAATCAATGTAAGTTTTCCATTAAAATCAGAATGAGAACTAATGAGAAAACTATACTTTGCGTGCCCTATTAATTTTTTCCATCTCTTTATACCCTGAGGTAAGCATTCAACACTAATTAAAAACTATTGCAAAACAGAAAATATCATATAATGAATAAAACAGTAACAGCAATATTTTAAAGTGAAACTCTCTTTTCGTTGCTCAAGTTTATGAGATTATCTCTTCGTTGAACTGTGAAACAAGTAATGAAAATATAAATGAACTATATAAATGTATGAAGAAAAAAGAGTTTATGTTTCCATTAATCGATTACTGTTCTCGTGGAGGAAAGAAAATAAAATCTCGAAAGCTTGAGTAAAGAAAAATTAGTTTTACTATGATATTGCGACTATTCCTAATATCTAAGTCTTATATCAATACAAAACAGCAAAGAATAGAGGGTATATATAATATTCACCAATTTACAGGATTGAACAATAATGAAAGGTGCAATGAAATTATACAAAAATAATATCAACAACTTAACATTCATGAATGATTAATGATTTTTTTTCTTTATTTGTTTTCTGTGAAATGAAATCCTTATTACAAAATTTTAATACATAATATATTCTCATTCGAGAGAAAAAACTCAACAAATAGCCCATTGGAAATTGTGCAAATGGGTGATCAAAAAATTTGTTTTTCCTTCTCATTTTTCAATTTCACTGCAGCATTACCTTCAACTGCCTCTTTTGGGAACATTAAAATGATAAAGCTATCTAGTCTATTGATATTCATGAAATGAATTTGGAGGGGAGGCATTTTAAATTTCCAAATAGTTCATTCTCTTTATAGTTTCTCAAATGGAAGTAAACTGTCTTATTAGTCATCTCATTCTGAGTGCCTGTACTAACCGCTAATGACAAATTACAAATACAAATTATTACATTATAAAATATGAAATTTCTGCTATACATTTTTCGCCAACGCCTTAATCAAATACATTTGGAAATGCATCGTTTCTCTAGTGAAATGCTCACTACATATCCGTTTTCGGTGTAGTTGATCGGGATCTTTCATTATCCATTCTTGCCTCCCCCTTTTTTAATGCCAAATCATTCGCCTGAAAATATTTTGAATAGTTATCTAGGATTGACACGTGCACACTCGAATGTATCACGAAAATATGAGAAATCTATCGAGTATATACTATTAACACGTGAATACACATTTACTTATACTGCTCACCTGAAAGTGTCTCTGGGTATGAGAAAAAACTGAGCTTACGATTTTTAGCACTATTGTTCGTACATTTGTACACACTACAATAATTCACCATTTTGAACAAATAAAAGATCAACTTGAGGCGAAATTCAATACTGAACAAAATAATTAGCTTAGAGCCAAACTTACCACCGGACTTGAACAGAGCCAAACTTACCACTGGACTTGAACAGTGCAAGATTGAAGAATAATAATATTTACCTGCGGCTTACCTAAAAATCTATGATTTCAACAAAATTCATGGTTATACTCACGGAAATGATGCACGACTCGAAATTGAAGTAAGAAAATCCACGAAGTGCACTTACTGGTTGGTGTCTATACTGTGGTATCACTAAGCAGGTACAACCCTAAGTGTTCAATTACATTGCATGTAAAAATGATGTGGAGGGTTACAAGCTCTTCAATCAAATTGAAAATTAGTTCGTGGATATAATATTGGTATTTGATTTGCTGAAGTTCGTAACCATTATATACCATTCCTATGACACCTTCTTCATCGCGAGGATTTGATTTGCTTTGATGAACATCTCAGCATATCAGTGTCTGAGTAATAGTTTTCAATTTGTTTTCAGTTGCGTTTTGGTCAGATAGGATAGGAATAGGTCACTCTGAGAAATAATTCGGATGAAAATGATATATCCAAATTCAAACGAACCGTCTGGTAAATGCCTAAAGATAATGATGTATATTCATTGAACTATTTATCTACAACTGGTTTTTTGGGTTCACTGGCTGATGCTAGCCTCGCTTCGTCCACTGCTTAAGCTGTTTTTATTCAATAACGCTCCTGCTCTTTATCGTTCTGCTTCTAGAAATGTTCAATAATTTTTCCGTATTACGGTAGTATATATTCCGTAGTATGTCTTATCGTTTATAAAGATTTGGAAATTCACATCGGAAAGATACGTTATACAATGCAACAGACAGAGAACTTTTCCGTTCAGTTGTATAGATGAGTCCAAAGATGGAAGTGCTATAATTGACTGAATCCCGTTGTCCGGTTGGAATATCGTAGAGTTGTCTCTCTCTTATAGTTGGGAGAGTCAATATGGTAGGGAACCTGCAGTACGAGCATCGAATTATTCAATGAGTCAGGCTGTCCGTAATACTATATTCAATATCAAGTACTTGCGGTTGCCTACCATGCTGAATGAATTAAGCCAATCCCAACGATTAGAGAGGGACAACACTTCGATATTCCAGCCGGACAACGAGATTCAGTAAATTACAGCATGTCCATCAATTGACTATACATTTGTACAACTGGACGGAAAAATTCTCTGTCTAATGCACTGTGTATCGTATCTCATTAATGTGAATTTCGAAAGCTGTATATGGAGTACAAACAACGATTACATAGGTGAATAATCATCAGTTCAATTCTGGACTGACAGTATCTCTTCTCAGAAAATACTCTCTTTTATGCGCGAATTTGTTTGTACAGAGTGATTCAAAAGTACATTTCAGTAAGGTAGGTAATCAAAATATTCGAATATAATAATAATAAATTTATTGCCACTTATTCCATGATAAAATGACGGACACATTTTTTTGGCCGTCAAAATGAGTTTTTTCGAAACATTTTGAAAACGGTAGGTTATAGAAAAAAGTGGTCAATAGGGCGTTTGTCGAGAATTAATCACTACATAGTATAAAACAAAGTCGCTTTTTCTGTCCCTATGTCTCTTTGTATGCTTAAGTCTTTGAAACTACGCAACGGATTTTGATGCGTTTTTTTAATAGATAGAGTGGTTCAAGAGGAAGGTTTATATGTATAATAACATCCATTAAATAGTGGAGAAGTACTGTTATTTTTGAGGTTTCTAATGTGATGTCGTAAATAATTTCATTTTTGCCGCTTACATTGCAAACGAAGGCTGAACCCTACGAGTTTTATCAAAATAATGTACTAAGTATTGTACACATTGAAAAGGTCTGCAGAAAAGTTTGTGATGGTATATGTCTATCTCTTATGGATAACCCACAATAACTTTTTTTTGTCATTTACTTTTTACGACAAATAATGGCTAATTTTCGAAGCGATTTTAACCAATACAGCATTAATCCTTAACCAATTAAATACCGAATACATTGTTCATTTAATCTAGATCTATATGGCCCTTTACATCGTATGATTTAAGTGAATATTTTCGAAGATATTAAAGATTTAAAAATTGCGGGACGTAGCGTTTGTGGCGGTACCGGCCGGCCGCCCGGTGCGGCAAGAGCGTTCCTATAAATATCGCGTCTGAGGCACCCGTGCGAAGCCGGGGCGGGTCGCTAGTGACCAATGAAATGCAAAAATTCTAGGCGGGTGTTTTGAATCAATATTTTGATAAATCCAACATGTATAATATTTATTTTGAAACGAGATAAAAACGCTGATTATTTTTAAGGGAAAATAAATTATTGTTTTATAGAAAAAAACAAAATTTCATGTAATAAATCTGGACGGAAATCCGAAGATGCACACGGTCGGATAAATCATTTTTGACCTTGGATTCTTAATTAGTGAGTCCAACCGATCCGTTAAGACCCCTCTCATTCCAAAATTAGAAAATTACAGACATTCCGGCAAAACGAATACCACTCTGTTCCCCCAGAAAAAGCTTGCAAAAAGAAAAAAATAAATAATGGATAATGTAACAAACTAAGCATAGAAACAATTGGATAATAATGAATAAAACGAAATGAGAAAGAATTGGATAATATTGAATAAAACGAAATGAGCAATGTTAAGTAGTGACCAAAATCTTTCATAGAAAAAACTTCAAACATCGATTTCAAGAGTCAGTAGTGATTAGAAATTATTGATAATATTTTTTCAACTTTAGGAACCAGTGAAGTATTCGAAGAAAAGACGTGACATGGAAGGAGATACAAGTTCAAATGAAAGTGGAACAGAGAGGGTTGAGGCGATGAACCAACAAAAGAGGAAATTCCGTCTTATCCCTATCAGGGTAAGTTAAGCATCTAAAATGTATTGAGTGAAGCCGTTTTTTAGTACTCAAGCAAAAACCGAAATAAGAAAAGAAAATTTCAAATATAGCTTGGTTATATTGGTTAAAATTCAAACCACTGGTTAGTTCTGACAATTCCTATGTCATTCGATCTTCTGTCACAAAGTTCAGTATATTATATCCGCTGAACTGAATGAATAAACGTGTGGATTCATTCACTCGTTTTCAAACAAGGACAACAATAGATCGTGGATTGCACGATAATATCGTTTGAAATTTTGCTGCAAGGAGGTACCAACAGTGCAATGTATGCCCAAGCTTATTGTTGAAGTTGTGAAGCTGCTTACATTGTTGATGTGCCAACACGTGTCATTGGCATTGGTCAAATTCCTTTCAGAATGAGGACGGCGCAACGATTACGGTAAATGGAGATAGCTCTCGCACCACGATACCCTATTATTTGCGCCTGATCTTGATGGCAACAACGTCTGGTTTCAACAGAGTTGTTGCAAATTACCAGATTTTGATGAACGTTTGATACTATTTAATTAGACGAAATGGTGATATCAATTGGTTGTCAAAAGCTGCTTCTTGACATCATTGGAATATTCTGTATTGCGCCGTTAAAGACAAGAGTTATGCCGAAAAACCAGAGACATAACATTTGAAGACCAACATTCGTGCCATTTTCCTAAACGAAATTATGGCTGCTTGAACACTTCGAG
Source organism: Propylea japonica (assembly GCA_013421045.1). NCBI lineage: Eukaryota > Metazoa > Arthropoda > Insecta > Coleoptera > Coccinellidae > Propylea > Propylea japonica. Next base: position 21,641,312 of record CM024239.1, read on the forward strand.
TGCCGGACCCTGTAGTATAACTGGAGGGTACGGAATCCGTAGCAGCTGCATTTCCACAGTATCACCACAGTATAGACACCAACCAGTAGTTGCACTCTTGAGAAAATGAACTGAATTCTTTACTCTATCGAGAATTCGCGCATCATTTCGGTGCGCAGGCAGAAATTAAGTTATTTAAGCGGTAATTTTCGGGTTTATTTGAATTTTTATTTGTGATGGTAAATATTGAATTGGAATATCATTATTATTATTTTCGAATTAATAATTTTTCGAATAATTATCAATAGGAGACAAAGATAGGAAGTCAAATATTTTTTCTTGCCAAGTTCAATGAATATATCACAATATTTATAGTTTTATTAGAATGATGCTGGCACTCTTTAGAGAAATGTTTGTTGTTCTGCCATTGAAATAATTTTTCAGCCAGCACATTTAGAATATTGAATGAAAAATAACAAATTGTGAGTGTATGGGAATGAAATCTACAGATATTCGCTGAGGGCGATGACCGTAGATATATAAAAAAAGGAACATTTATTGAGGTAATAAACATTTTAACTTTTTCATGTCCTTAAATCGACCCTCAAATTTTCCAACAATAGATATATACGGGAGTTGTAAATTTTGTGTTACTTTTTAGTGCATTAAAAAAAAAATTAACTTTATAATGAACAAATTACCATTGACAATGGGGAATTTGTGAATAATCATTTTCGATTCACAGCTTAGAAATAAAGGAAAGTATCAAAGGTGTTGTCCCTAATTTTCGTGAAACACAATCAATGTAAGTTTTCCATTAAAATCAGAGTGAGAACTAATGAGAAAACTATACTTTGCCTGCCCTATTAATTTTTTCTATCTCTTATACCTTAAGGTAAGCATTCAACACTAATTAAAAACTATTGCAAAACAGAAAATATCATATAATGAATAAAACAGTAACAGCAATATTTTAAAGTGAAACTCTCTTTTCGTTGCTCAAGTTTATGAGATTATCTCTTCGTTGAACTGTGAAACAAGTAATGAAAATATAAATGAACTATATAAATGTATGAAGAAAAAAGAGTTTATGTTTCCATTACCCGATTACTGTTCTCGTGGAGAAAAGAAAATAAAATCTCGAAAGCTTGAGTGAAGAAAAATTAGTTTTACTATAATATTGCGACTATTCCTAATATCCAAGTCTTATATCAATACAAAACAGCAAAGAATAGAGGGTGTTCGATATTTTCAGTGGACTGTAGATTTTTTTGGGACTGAACTCACCAGAGGCTTCTTCTTCTATTCTGCGCCCGAAGAACACCATTCACTCGCAGACACACAATCTTTAAGTAGAGATAACGTCCGATCGGTTTCACGGCGCACTTGTAAGCGTGAAAATAGTTTTCCTTGCGTATAATACGCGAATTAGAGTTTAAATAATTTGAGAATATGATTTCACTGTATTCACAGTTTGAAGCGGCGAATTTTATTTATTTATGTGTTGACACTTAGAGTTTTCAACGGAGATTGTCCGTTTCTGTTCAGCCCCATATGGTCCATATGGAAAATGACCCGTGCAGGAAATCGCGAACATAAACAATTATATACCGGGCGGCGCATGAAGTTGCTCCTTCATCCAAAATAAAAGGATAGGGACGAAACATACCGCCCATCTAAAATTAGGAAATTAATTTTATAGAAAAAAAAAATAATATATACATATACCCTATATCTCTCTCTGAAATCAACTACTGAGTAGGGAGAGGGCACACCTTACTAACAGGACGCCTGAATATTCCTTTAGTGGTCCGCACTGTAACCACTCTTGTTACTGCATCTGATCCACTGTGCAATTCGATAACTCTCCCCAAATGCCACTTTAGCGGAGGAGACAATTCATCTTTCAATAAAACTAATGTATTCAACTGAATAGGAACAGTTGAATTACACCACTTGGATCTTTGTAGTAGCGTGTGTAAATATTCTTTATGCCATCGTGACCAAAATTCCTGACTCATTCTTTGTACAAGTTGCCATCTAGTTAATCTATTTATTTTTGAGTCTAAAAAATTTGGTTCAGACAGAGAATTAAGAGGGGCCAAGGTTAAAAAATGGCCTGGCGTTAGCGGATTCATATCGTTTGGATCAGAGCTGAGAGGGGTTAAAGGGCGTGAATTCAGAATTGATTCGATTTGAACTAAAACCGTAGTGAGCTCCTCGTAGGTGAGAAGCTGATCTCCCACCACTCGCAACAAATGATTTTTGGTCGACTTTATACCAGCCTCCCACAATCCTCCAAAATTTGGAGAGTGAGGCGGAATGGTATGAAAAATAATGCCTTCAGATTCAGCGGATTCTTTCATAAATTTTTCGAGAATACGAGCAGCTCCGCGAAATGTTGTGCCCTGATCGCTATATATGTGATGGCACTGACCGCGTCGCCCGATGAAACGCCGTAAGGCAGCCAAAAAAGTCTCTGAGGAGAGGTCTGAAACGAGCTCGAGATGAATGGCCTTCGTTGCCATACAAACAAATAGGCATATGTATGCCTTCAAAACTTTACTTCCTCTCGTTCTACTCATCACAATAGTAAAAGGACCGCCGTAATCTACTCCAGCGCTAGAAAATGGCTTAATTTGAGAAATGCGCACTGCTGGAAGATCGCCCATAATAGGCTGAAAGTGCAACGGTTTCGCGCGAAAACATTGGTTACATTTAGAAAGAACCTTGCGAATATTTCGTTTTGCGGAAAATATCCAATATTTTTGTACCACTAGATTATGGATAGATAGTACACCGGGATGAAGATATTTTTTATGAAGATTTTCAATTATTAAATAAGTCAACCTATGATCACCAGGAAGAAGAGCCGGGTGTATTTGTTCAAACTTAAGTCCTGAATGGACCAACCTGCCGCCCACCCTCAGGATTCCCAGTTCGTCCAAGAATGGACTTAGTTTACGAAAAGACTTAGAAAGAGCTCTCTTTTGAGATAGAAGAGCTATTTCTTTAGAAAAAACAGAATTTTGAGTGCTCCGTACAATTTCATTGAGAGCTGCTTCTGAATCTAATAGAGTTATTATGCCCTTGATTGCACCTTTCGGGTTACGACAATTGAAAATGAAGCGTTTGACATAAACAACAATTCTTTGTATTTTATCCAAAGAGGAAAATTTGTTCAATAAATCCTGAATGAAATCCGAGTTTTGCTCAACCGTGACCGTTAAAACTGATGAAAGCTTTTCACAATCGGTTTCCGGTACTAACTCTTTATCCTTCAATAAAATATTCGAAGGCCAATTCTCCTCTGAGAGCTTCAACCAACATGGACCCGCCCACCATAAGGAAAGTCCAACAAGAGTAACTGGAGTCACTCCTCTAGAAGCAGGGTCAGCTGGGTTTTCGCTCGATCCTACATGGTACCAAAGTGATGGGGGTATGATCCCTTGAATAGTGGTAACGCGATTTGCCACGAAACATGTCCATTTATGTGGACTACTTCTTATCCACGAAAGGGCGACAGTAGAATCTGAGTAGGCGAATACTGCGTCGAATTTTAGTTTTCTTTCGAAATCTTTTGTATTTTATATAATAGTTCAGCTAACAATAGAGCGGCGCTGAGTTCAAGGCGTGGAATTGATATGCGTTTCAGAGGTGCTACTCGCGATTTAGCGCATAGAAGATGCGTCGATATTGAATTATCTGCGTGTATCAATCGTACATAAGCAACAGCGGCATAACCGACATTACTCGCGTCACAAAAACCGTGGAGTTGACATGATTGCATGCCTTTTGATGCTAAAAAGCGTGGAATGCTAATATTAGAGAGTTGGCACATTTCTTTTTTGATGTGAGACCAGATTTGAATGATATGGTCAGGAGGAGAACTATCCCAATCCAATCCTAAAGTCCATAGTTGCTGGATAAGGTGTTTTAAATTCAAGACAAATGGCGTCAAAAATCCGAGTGGGTCGTATATACGAGCCAACTCTGAGAGTACACTGCGTTTCGAGCAAACCGAACTGAGAGGTTTCACGCTATAAGAAAATGAATCCGTTGAGGGATTCCATTGCAGTCCCAATATCTTTAATGTCGAATCAGGTTCCAAATCAAGAGTTATCGATTGAGTTTGATCCAGCACGGAATCAGAGATATGAGCAAGAAACTGAGGATTGTTGCTCGCCCATTTGCGAAGTTCAAAGCCTGATTTCTTTAGAATATGAGTGAGGTCTGATTGTATCTTGAGAGCTTGAGAAAGCGAGTCGGTGCCAGACACAATGTCGTCGACAAAAGTATCTTCCTCCAGAATGGAGGACGCGATAGGATATTCAAATTTATTTTCATTAGCTACTTGCCTTATACAACGCATGGCTATAAAGGGACTGCTTTTAATTCCAAAAACTAGCGTTCTTAGTCGATACTCTCGAATCGGCTCTGAATCATTGAAACGCCAAAGTATGCGTTGAAAATCTTGATGATCCGTTCTGACCAGTATTTGTCTGAACATCTGACGTATGTCAGCGGTGAAACAAACGGCATGAAGTCTTAAACGCGAGAGAATTGACGAAATATCTTGGTGTAGTTTAGGTCCACGAAGAAGAGTATCGTTGAGAGATAAACCGTTAGGACCTTTGTGCGAGGCATCGAATACAACCCGTAATTTAGTGGTCAAGCTCTCCGGTTTTAAAACACAATGATGAGGTATATAGTAAACCGAAGGATTTTCAAAATTTTCAGTGATCAATTGCATGTGCTCTTGATCTAAATAGTCCTGCATGAAATCGCGATATTGCTGGTACAGAAGCGGATTCGAAATCAATCGCTTTTCTAGAGATAGGAAACGTTTCAAAGTTTTCTGACGAGTATCACCGAGAACAGGAACCGAATCAATGAATGGAAGTGAAACGATAAAACGGCCAGTTTCGCTCCGAGATAAAGTTTCAACAAAATTTTTTTCCGCCAATAAATCATCAGGTGAAGCACCACACGAGATTCACCTGCTCAAGCTCCCAAAACTTCCTCACAAAACCTTCTAGAGTGTTATCATTATATTCTAAAATGAGTTGATGATATTGGATGGAGCTAAATCAATATTTCCCATGATCACATGACCAAAAACTGTATCAAGCGCTACCGGTTCATCCGCAGCACCTCGAATACTTGGACCCTTCAACACATGTGCGAAAATATCTGCACCCAGTAACAAGTCTACTGGTGCTGAGTTATTGAAATTAGGGTCCGCTAGCTTCAAATTAGTGAAACTCGCAAATTTACTTCGCGGAATAGTGGTATGGGGCATATTGGAGCAAATCTGAGGGATAATCACAAAATCAACATTTAACTCTGGCTCATTCGAATTATGCGGTTTCAATTTGCAAGAGACACCTCGATCAGCTTTCGTAATAATTTGACTCACCCCTTTTATATTAACAGAAAGTGTTGTGGTGGGCAATCGCAAGGAATCACAACATTTTTTCGTCATGAATGATGATTGACTTGCACTGTCAAGAAGTGCACGAAACGTGCGATATTCACCAGAATTGTCGCGTATTTTAACCAAGGCGGTAGACAATAATATGGTGCGTTGAGAATTGACGAATAAGTTGACACGATCATTCGCGGCTTCAATACCGTCAGCGCCGGTTGTGCTGGTCGTAGTACATTCAGCTGGCAAGTTTGAGTCGAAATGCAAAAGAGTATGATGTTGTTGCGAACATTTTCGGCAAACAGACTTCGATTTACAATTCGATACAGTATGTTTATCACCCAAACAATTGGTACACCATTTCTTATTTTTAACTAAGGCATATCGTTCCTTAGCTAACTTATTCAGAAATTTTGGGCAACTATATATCAGATGAGACTGAGAGCATAAACTACAGCAGGCAGATGTTGACGCGGATGAATTAACCAAAAAACTTGAACTCATTCCTCCCTTCACCGCAATATTCTTGTTGAAAGGTTTATTTTTCGGAATATCCGGTTTTTTGATGTTTGAATTGCATAATGCTACATTATGCCAAGCATTACATTGTTTCTCCAAAAATTCGCATAAAGTTTTATAATATTGGTGGAGTATAAGACTTGATCCGTGCTCTAACTCGAATCTCGTTTGTGTGACCGAGTCCAATCGATCAAACAACATACTAAATATGACGAAGTCCCATTGTTTGACCGGAAATTTGAGATTTTCTAAAGCGGAAAGATTTTCGGAAAACGTATCGAGGAGAACACGCAATCCCGTCAAATTATCAACCACGTTAATGCGTTTAGTTCTTTCAATTGTTTGCCAATGGGCCGTTGCTATCAATCTTTTATTTTCGAATCTCTTTCGGAGAGCAGAATATGCTATTAAATAATTCGCACTGGTTATGGGAGTACATTTAACGACGGAAAGAGCGTTGCCTCTGGGTGAGGAAATCAAATAGTTATATTTATCGATATTGGACAGCGCTGTATTATTATGAATCAATGAATCGAAAACATCTGAATAAGTCTGCCATTGCCTAAGATCACCGTCAAATGTGGGCAGTTCGAGTTTCGGCAATCTAACCTTACAATGACTTTCGTTATTTTCTGTGAACGATGATTCAAAAAGTTGGTCATATAAGGACTGAATATAATAATAATCATCGCTAAAGGCAGATGAAACTTCATGATATGGTTTGAGATCAGCTCCTTCCATTACGGCGCTCAGGAAATTATTTCATTATGAATACTTTCGAAATTCTCGAAAATCGTGTCAATGTGTTTGTAACGACATTTGAAGTTCGTATGTACCTTAGCATCGGTCAATGCCCGATTAGCCACTTTCTTTAAATCATCGATTTTTGCAATTGCACTATCGCGTTGAGCTAATAAGCCCTTAAGTTTCCTGTCTGAGGATGACATTTCAAGATATTATGAGCTATTTGAAATGGAACAATTTTTTCCAAAAATAAATTATGAATTATGATTGTTTATTTTTATTGTTGGTTATATGCGGAAATCGAATGAATTATTGTATTTCCCAAAATGGTAAAAACAAATGCGTATGAGAGAGATATATCAAAGCAAGAGTGAGATGTATCAAAGCAAGAGTGAGAAAGCGATGATTGATTGAAAATGTACCCGATCGGGGTAGACAATTTCAGAGAGAGAGAGAGAGAGAGAGCGGTATAATTACGAGCGCAATGATGAAAATTGAAAATGGCCGCAAATGAAGGAAGCACTTCAGACGAAGAAGCGAACAAAAAAAAAAAAAGATGTTCTGTAGAATTCGATGGTAAAAATTATCCGGCTCTGCAAGGATCATAAAATGTTCGATATTTTCAGTGGACTGTAGATTTTTTTGGGACTGAACTCACCAGAGGCTTCTTCTTCTATTCTGCGCCCGAAGAACACCATTCACTCGCAGACACACAATCTTTAAGTTAGAGATAACGTCCGATCGGTTTCACGGCGCACTTGTAAGCGTGAAAATAGTTTTCCTTGCGTATAATACGCGAATTAGAGTTTAAATAATTTGAGAATATGATTTCACTGTATTCACAGTTTGAAGCGGCGAATTTTATTTATTTATGTGTTGACACTTAGAGTTTTCAACGGAGATTGTCCGTTTCTGTTCAGCCCCATATGGTCCATATGGAAAATGACCCGTGCAGGAAATCGCGAACATAAACAATTATATACCGGGCGGCGCATGAAGTTGCTCCTTCATCCAAAATAAAAGGATAGGGACGAAACAGAGGGTATATATTATATTCACCAATTTACAGGATTGAACAATAATTAAAGGTGCAATGAAATTATACAAAAATAATATCAACAACTTAACATTCATGAATGATTAATGATTTTTTTTTCTTTATTTGTTTTCTGTGAAATGAAATCCTTATTACAAAATTTTAATACATAATATATTCTCATTCGAGAAAACAAACTCAACAAATAGCTCATTGGAAATTGTGCAAATGGGTGATCAAAAAATTTTTTTTCCATCTCATTTTTCAATTTCACTGCAGCATTACCTTCAACTGCCTATTTTGGGAACATTGAAATGAAAAAGCTACCCAGTCTATTGATATTCATGAAATGAATTTGGAGGGGAGGCATTTTAAATTTCCAAATATGTAGTTCATTCTCTTTATAGTTTCTCAAAAGGAAGTAAACTGTCTTATTAGTCATCTCATTCTGAGTGCCTGTATTAACCGCTAATGACAAATTACAAAAACAAATTATTAAATTATAAAATATGAAATTTCTGCTATACATCATTCGCCAACGCCTTAATCAAATATATTTGGAAATGCATCGTTTCTCTAGTGAAATGCTCACTACATATCCGTTTTCGGTGTAGTTGATCGGGATCTTTCATTATCCATTCTTGCCTCCCCTTTTTTAAAGCCAAATCATTCGCCTGAAAATATTTTGAAAAGTTATCTAGGATTGACACGTGCACACTCGAATGTATCACGAAAATATGAGAAATCTATCGAGTATATACTATTAACACGTGAATACACATTTACCTATACTGCTCACCTGAAAGTGTCTCCGGGTATGAGAAAAAACTGAGCTTACGATTTTTAGCACTATTGTTCGTACATTTGTACACACTACAATAATTCACCATTTTGAACAAATAAAAGATTTACTTGAGTAGAAATTCAAGACTGAACAAAATAATTAGCTTAGAGCCAAACTTACCACCGGACTTGAACAGAGCCAAACTTACCACTGGACTTGAACAGTGCAAGATTGAAGAATAATAATATTTACCTGCGGCTAACCTAAAAATCTATGATTTCAACAAAATTCATGGTAATACCCACGGAAATGATGCACGACTCTAAATTGAAGTAAGGAAATCCACGAAGTGCAACTACTGGTTGGTGTCTATACTGTGGTATCACTAAGCAGGTACAACCCTTAGTGTTCAATTACATTGCATGTAAAAATGATGTGGCGGGTAACAAGCTCCACAATCAAATTGAAAATTAGTTCGTGGATATAATATTGGTATTTGATAGGCTGAAGTTCGTTACCATTATATACCATTCCTATGACACCTTCTTCATCCCGAGGCTTTGATTTGCTTTGATGAACATCTCAGCATATCAGTGTCCGAGTTATAACTTTCAATTTTTTTTCAGTTGCGTTTTGGTCAGATAGGGTTGGAAAAGGTCACTCTGAGAAATAATTCGGATGAAAATGATACATCCAAATTCAAACGAACCGTCTGGCAAATGCCTAAAGATAATGATGTATCTTCATTGAACTATTTATTTACAACTGGTTTGGTACTCCTATGATATCTGTCTTTTTGGGTTCACTGGCTGATGCTAGCCTCGCTTCGTCCACTGCTTAAGCTGTTTTTGTTCAATAACTGTAATGTCTGAAGAAAAAGAACACGTCTTCTATGGTTCTATATATTTCGATGTAAGAACTGTACATGGGAACATAACCTCTCTTCTGTACAGCTGACTCTCACCTTGTACTTGTTAGTGTTGTTGTTAATAAACTTAGGTTAAAAGTTAAAACCACGTGTATCATTTTACAAAAATACATTATATTGGCGACGAGGATCAAACTGGTAAACGCAAGTGCAATAACACATAATTTAATCAATATATTATCAAGAAAACCAAAAGATGGCTAATCAACAAGGACCCCAGGTAATTTATAGAGCTACAATCGGGTCGATCGTGGAATATAATTCAGGAGACGACTGGAACCTTTGGGTTGAACGGCTGGAACAATATTTTGCAGCGAACGACATTGTTGAAGATAAAAGAGTGTCAGTACTGTTAACCCTGATTGGTGAGGAAGCCTATAAAACTCTAAGAGACCTTTGTGATCCAAAAATGCCGAAAGATAAGACGTACCAGGAACTGAGGGACATGTTGACCGCCCAATTTTCGAAGAAAATTTCTGTCTTCAAGGAGAGGATCGAATTTTACAACTTGAGACAAAGCGAACGGGAGACAGTCCGACTGTGGTACGTAAGGATCAAGAATAAGGCAAGTGGATGCAAATTTGGAGGAAACCTAAACGAGATTCTGAAGGATAAATTCATATCTGGGATGACAAGGAGTCCAATCCTAGATAGAGTCTGTGAGGAGGACCACACCAGAAGCTTAGAGCAAATCCTGGAAGTAGCGGTGAATAAGGAAGCAGCGTTTGGGTCCAGTTATCAAGTAATGCACCAATTGAAGACGACAAGAAGAGAGCAGGAGCAGAAGCCAGCTGAGAAGAGCAAAAACAAAAATGTTTCTCACCAAACCCAAGGGGAGAAGAGGAATGTTCAAGGGACAACAGAGCAGAAATGTAAATGTTGTGGATTACCAAACCATACAAAACTTAATTGTAAGTATGCCAAATACAAGTGTAAAATTTGTAATAAAGTAGGGCATTTAGCTAAGATATGTTTTAAACGTCCAGTGAATCAATTAGAGACATTGGAGCCCAAATTAGATTATGTGGAAATGTACCATTTAAAGGGTGACGATTATGTAAAATCACCACAAATTTCATTGATGGTCAATGGAATTTGTGTTAATATGGAACTCGATTCAGGTGCTAGCATTTCGGTAGTCCCTGAAAGTTTTTTTAAGAACAAATTCGATCAAGCCAAATTGAAAGACACTAACGTAAGATTGAAATGTTACAATGGAACCGAAATTGTACCTGAAGGCGAATTTCATGCTTCAATTGAATATAAGGGGCAAATATTTGAAAACTGCAGATTTTTAGTAGTTAAAGAAGGTTCAGTACCACTGCTCGGTAGAGAATTGATAAAGCGTCTTCAGATTAAAATTGACTTGGCAAATCCAAATTTAAATAGTTTAGTGGAGAAGTCAGGGGATGATTTAAGAATTCTGTTAGATAAATTTCAGGAATTATTTGTTGATGAATTAGGCACCTATAAATATGAAAAAATAGAGCTGAATATAGAACCGAATGTCAAACCTATATTTTGTAAACCAAGACCTGTTCCGTTCCTCTTCAAGGAAAAAATAAATAATGAATTGGATAAATTAGAAGAAAAGGGGGTAATTTCTAAGGTTGAGACCTCTGAGTGGGGTACACCTCTAGTGCCAGTAATGAAAGAAGGAGGTGAAATAAGATTATGCGCAGACTATAAGGTGACGGTGAACAAATATTTAATAGACGTCAAACACCCATTGCCAAGAATTGATGAACTTTTCTCTGAGCTCCATGGGGAATTTTTCACTAAATTAGATTTTTCTTGCGCATATAATCAATTGGTTTTAGAAGAAAAAACTCAACTTTTGTTAGCTTGGAGTACACATAGAGGAATCTACAAGATGAACAGATTACCTTATGGTACAAAACCCGCTTGCTCAATTTTTCAAAAAATAGTCGAAAAGGTGTTACAAGGTGTTAAGGGTACGGTTATCTTTTTAGACGATATTGTGGTTACCGGGAAGAATAGAGAGGAACATTTGAGAAATTTAGAAGAAGTTTTCAGCAGATTAAGTAGAGCTGGTTTCAGGCTAAATATTAAAAAATGTAGATTTTTCGAACCCGAAGTTAAATATTTAGGACATTATATAAATAAAAATGGTCTGCATAAAGATTTTGATAAGGTCAAAGCCATCACAGAAATGCCTACACCAACAGATCAAACGCAAGTCAAAGCCTTGGTGGGAATGATTAATTATTATGGACGGTTTATTCCAAATTTAGCAACCCTCTTGAATCCTCTGTACAAATTATTACAAAAAGATAGTATATTCAAATGGTCAAAAGAATGCGAAAATTCGTTCAAAAATGTAAAAGAAGCATTAACGTCAGAGCAAACTTTAGTTTTCTTTGATAGAGACATTCCTTTAAAATTGATTTGTGATTCATCGCAGGTTGGTATTGGTTGTGTACTTGTACATGTATACCCCGATGGTAGTGAAAGACCTATTAGTTTTGCTTCCAAGAAATTGTCGAAAGCAGAGTTGAATTATTCTGTTATCCATAAAGAAGCTTTGGCAATTTATTGGGGAGTACAAAAACATTATCAATATTTATTAGGTAATCCTTTCACCTTATGTTCAGACCATAAACCACTGTTAGCCCTATTCGGAGAAAAGAAAGGCATCCCTCAAATGGCTGCGGGGAGATTACAACGATGGGCGCTTTTCCTTAGTGGATTCGATTACAAGTTCCAATATATTAAGGGTTCAGAAAATGGTGGAGCCGATGGTCTTTCAAGATTTCCGATAGATTCGAAAGAAATCGGTGAAGCTTCTGTGGACTATTTCCATTTTTTGATAGAAAACAAAATTCCAGTAACTTCTAAAGAAATACGCAAAGAGATTTCCGGAGATAGTATACTTAGTAAAGTTTATCTGTTTGTCAGAGATGGTTGGCCCTCTGAGGTTTCGGACGATTTGTTACCTTTTAAACGTAGAAAACTAGAACTTAACATCGAAGGTGGAATTTTGCTCTGGGGATTTAGGGTGATAATTCCAAGTAAATTTAGAAAGCAAATGTTGGAAGAACTACATGGTGCTCATAACGGAATGGTAAAAATGAAGGCTTTGGCCAGGCAGTATCTATGGTGGCCAAATTTAGATTCCGATATAGAGAAACACGTAAAGAATTGTAATCCTTGTATGACTTTAGCTAAAAATCCAAATAAAGCCATTCTGAGTAAATTTGTAGAGGCAAAGCATGCTTTTGACAGAATCCATTTGGATTTTCTCGGTCCAATTCGAGGAAAGAATTTTTTGATTATAACTGATGCGTATTCCAAATGGCCCGAAGTATACGAGATGAGTCAGATGGACTCAACATCGACCATTAATAAGTTGAGGGACTGCTTCGCTCGATTCGGATTACCAAATAAAATTTTTTCGGACAACGGGACGCAATTCACAAGTATGGAATTCCAAGAGTTCTGTAGGTTTAATGGTATAAAACATTCCACTTCTCCACCGTATCATCCTGAAACTAACGGCGCTGCGGAAAATAGTGTTAAAACATTTAAAAACGCCTTAAAGAAATTGCTCATGGATACTAGAGAACGAGGTTCATCTCTAAAAACTTTGATTGATAAATATTTGTTCTCCTATCGTAACACACCTCATTGCACAACGTTGGAAACACCAACGAAACTTTTATTAGGAAGAAATGTAAAAACTAGATTAGATTTTCTGGCAAAATCTGAAGCGGATGCAAATAGGGAGAGACAAATTAAATTTCATCATGGAAATAGGTTTGTCACTTTCGAAGAAGGGGAAATGGTATATACAAAAGATTACAGGGATATTACAAGAATTAAATGGGTCAAAGCAATTGTTTGTAATAAATTAGGCGATAAGACATATATGTGTACACCAGTAGATAATAAGTTTTTGAAGTGGAAAAGACATGTCGATCAAATGATAAAATTAGGAGAATTTTTTAATGATGTCGAAATAGATATATCTGATAAATTGGAAATTGTCAAACCAAGAATCGAAAATAAAGATTCTGGGTTAGATCTAATACTAGAGAAACCGGACTGTAATTCCGAGTTAACCGATAAGTTGGTCGAAAATGAGTGTTCTGAAAATATTGAAAACTGTAATGTAGATAATAAGGTAGAAGATGATAAAAGTGTGTCACTTGCAAATTCTAGACCTAAGAGAAATATAAAACCTCCAATTCGGTTGAATTTGTAACACTAATTTTTCAGCTTAGGATGGAGGAAATGTAATGTCTGAAGAAAAAGAACACGTCTTCTATGGTTCTATATATTTCGATGTAAGAACTGTACATGGGAACATAACCTCTCTTCTGTACAGCTGACTCTCACCTTGTACTTGTTAGTGTTGTTGTTAATAAACTTAGGTTAAAAGTTAAAACCACGTGTATCATTTTACAAAAATACATTATAATAACGCTCCTGCTCTTTATCGTTCTGCTTCTATATATTCCGTAGTATGTCTTATCGTTTATAAAGTTTTGGAAATTCATATCGGAAAGATACGTTATACAATGCACCAGAGAGAGAACTTTTCCGTTCAGTTGTTTAGATGAGTCGATATATGGAAGTGCTGTAATTGACTGAATCCCGTTGTCCGGTTGGAATATCGTAGTGTTGTCTCTCTCTTATAGTTGGGAGTGTCAATATGGTAGGGAACCTGCAGTACGAGCATCGAATTATTCAATGAGTCAGGCTGTCCGTAATACTATATTCAATATCAAGTACTTGCAGTTGCCTACCATGCAGAATGAATTAGGCCAATCCCAACGATTAGAGAGGGACAACACTTCGATATTCCAACCGGACAACGGGATTCAGTAAATTACAGCATGTCCATCAATTGACTATACATTTGTACAACTGGACGGAAAAATTCTCTGTCTAATGCACTGTACCTATATTGTATCTCATTAATGTGATTTTCGAAAGCTGTATATGGAGTACAAACAACGATTAGGTGAATAATCATCAGTTCAATTCTGGACTGACAGTATCTCTTCTCAGAATATACTCTCTTTTATGCGCGAATTTGTTTGTACAGGGTGATTCAAAAGTACATTTCAGTAAGGTAATCAAAATATTCGAATATAATAATAATAAAATTTGTTGTCACTTATTCCATATAGATATATCTCCGAAAATGTTCAGTTTTCAAGATACAAGAATGTCATAAATAGACGTAGTTATTGAAAAAAAACAAAAAATTAGAACTTAATATCATCTATACTAAAAACGTTGAGTTTTCGTACATATTTAAAAGTCAAAATTCTTTCGAATCACCTGTTAAGCCATATCATTTATTTGAACAGACTATAATATTCTTTCGATAATTTTAATTTATATAATTTTTTTACAGCCTGGAGATAGTGAGGATGAAAGACCTAAAAAAAGAAGGCTAATTAGGATCTTAGAAAGCCCCCAATAGGAAGGCAACATTTCTTGTTAGCGACAATATGTGAGTTTGTCCAGGCATGGCAAATTCGAAATAGCTGAAGAAATATCGAAAAAGTGAAAAAAATACTCCGATAAGGAATAGAGGATTCGCTATTTGAAACAATCAGTGACCCAACCTCGCATAAGGTAAGAATTTCAATGGTAGTAGTCTCTGAATTATGTGAACATGAAATCTTTAATGAAGATCCTCTAGAATCATGTGAAAAAACAAGAATATTATTTTAGGAGATTCATTGAACAACACTCGGCAGTTTCGATCGCGTTGTTTATTATAATAATATTACTCAGCCAATCCTAAAGATCTTCTGTTATAGATTGGTTTTGTCTGACATAAACATCCTTATTTCTCGGTTTCTAACTTCGATATAAAGAATTATATGGTCTCTGCAAAGTGGTTATTCAATTCATAAGATGATATTATTCCTCTCGAATTAAAAAAGGATTTTAGGTATTCTAGGTGAAGGTTACAGCCTCCATAGGTCTGTTCACTTCTTGTGGTTAATAATCTTCACAATAATCAGACTGCAAAAAATTAAATGGGATATTCGTAATTTACTGATTGAAACACGCATAAAGTAGCCATAATGAAGTCCGAATGAAATATGATTAACACTGTGAATTCATTTATTTTATTTGACAAATACAGTGATACTTTTCAAAACTCTTTGACGTTTCACTTTTCGTGAGAAAAGCATAAACACTTATTTTGTCTTGTAAGTAATCCAACACTACGGAAATTGGTCATATTCTAATCTGTAATTTAGTTCCGACTCTATCAGTAGTAGCACGACAGATAAGATAATATAATCCAGATTCACAACACATTGTTACTGACAACGAAAAGAACTTGATAACCAAATGAAATGATAACATTACGAAATATAAGATATTCATTTGTTTACAATATTAATTTTGTCAAATGTGTGCCTTACTGCGGGTCATGAATGTTTTGTTTTATGTACCGGTTAGTTCAAAAACTGTATTGTATGCCTAGAAACGAATTGTCTGATTTTGACAAAGCTAGAATTATTGCTCTCTGGCAAAAAGGGCTTTCACGCCATCAGTCAATAAACTGAACATTGATCGAAGCACGGTTAGCAGAACGATTAGGCGCTCTGAGGAAACTGGTGTAGTGCAAAGTAGACCTCGAAGTGGTCGTCCTCCTGTTACCACGATTCGAGAAGATTGGTATACAGGGTCTTTCACGAGGAACCTCGCCCATATTTATACGGGAAACTACTGAACGTATTTTCATGAAATTCAGCACTCATAAGTATTTCACGATGCTGATGAAATCTAAAATATTTTCAAGGCATGAGCACCTCCGGTTTTTCCGGAAATGACGTCAACTTCCGTTTTTCAAATTAGAACACCACTTTTTTATTGCAGAAATAGATTCCTTAGAAAATTTCGAGTTATTTTGATGTAACATTTTTCAGTTTTGGTTGGAAAATTCTCTCTGAGCGGAAAAATACGAAAAAAAAATCGAAAATAGAGCTCCGCTGAAACAAGAATAACTTCGAGGTTTTTGGATAGAAAATTTTCATTTTTGGAATTTTTCAAGATGTAAGATTGATGTATCCACTTTAAAAATCGAAATCGCGATTCATGATACAGGGAGTGAAAAAATCGCTTTCAAAGTTAGGAGTGACAAAATCGTGAAAAATCAATTTTTTCAAATTAGAACCCCATTTTTTTATGGCAGATTTTGAATCTACGTTAAAAAATGATGTGAGTGTATGCATTACACCCTTGCCCTAAAGTGGATATTTTCTGAGTTATTCACAAAAAACTGTTTTTCGTCTTGAATTTTCAGCTATTTCTTTTCCCTTCACGCCAAAAAGATGAAATTTTCAGGAACTGTTACTTAAACCATGTTTTAGATTTTACTACCCTAATATGCAAGAGAAAAAAGTTACAGGTTGTTCCTAAATAGATGGCGAATTTTGATTCGAATTTGTATCGGAAACCTCTATTTCAACTAATCGGCCATCGGTTTTCTCTCCAGTGATAAATAAATAATTCCTTATGAACCATATGCAAAAACTCACCATGTTTTACATTTTTAATGATAGATATCATTAATTTGGCAGATGTAATTAATGATATCTATCATTAAAAAAGAGAATGTAAAACATAGTAAGTTTTTGCATATGGTTCATAAGGAATTATTTATTTATTACTGGAGAGAAAACCGATGGCCGATTAGTTGAAATAAAGAGGTTTCCGACACAAATTCGAATCAAAATTCGCCATCTATTTAGGAACAACCTGTAACTTTTTTCTCTTGCATATTAGGGTAGTAAAATCTAAAACATGGTTTAAGTAACAGTTCCTGAAAATTTCATCTTTTTGGCGTGAAGGGAAAAGAAATAGCTGAAAATTCAAGACGAAAAACAGTTTTTTGTGAATAACTCAGAAAATATCCACTTTAGGGCAGGGGTGTGATGCATACACTTACATCATTTTTTAACGTAGATTCAATATCTGCCATAAAAAAATGGGGTTCTAATTTGAAAAAATTGATATTTTTCACGATTTTGTCATCCCTAACTTTGAAAGCGATTTTTTCACTCCCTGTATCATGAATCGCGATTTCGATTTTTAAAGAGGATACATCAATCTTACATCTTGAAAAATTCCAAAATGAAAATTTTCCATCCAAAAACCTCGAAGTTATTCTTGTTTCAGCGGAGCTCTATTTTAGATTTTTGTTTCGTATTTTCCCGCTCAGAGAGAATTTTCCAACCAAAACTGAAAAATGTTACATCAAAATAACTTGAAATTTTCTAAGGATTCTATTTCTGCAATAAAAAAAATGGTGTTCTAATTTGAAAAACGGAAGTTGACGTCATTTCCGGAAAAACCGGAGGTGCTCATGCCTTGAAAATATTTTAGATTTCATCAGCATCGTGAAATACTTATAAGTGCTGAATTTCATGAAAATACGTTCAGTAGTTTCCCGTATAAATATAGGTGAGGTTCCTCGTGAAAGACCCTGTATTCCCCAATCAGCCCGAAAAATGGGCCTGTGACGGTACCGACACTCATATCGAAATTCCACAGAGCCCACAACCGAGTAATTTCATGTGCTACAATTCGTAGAAAAGTTTTAGCATCAGGATTGCGGTCCAAAAGGTCTGAGTTCCTTTATTAACTGTTCGTCACTGGATCGCTCGTCTTCGGTGGGCGCGAACTGATCAAAACTGGCACTTTGAGAAATGAAGGAATGTGCTACTCACGCATGAGGATAACTGGTGCATATTACCTCGAAAATGTCATAAATCCTGTAATTTCACCCAAGGGTTATGAATTATGAGTTCAATTTGTTTTTATGGACGATATAGAGTATTGGCCATCAGGATAGCAACCTTCGATAATTCTAGGTATTTGTCACGAGATACAATAAATGAACGGAACATTTCATTTAAAGATTACAAATATTCATTTCTCCAATCTGTTGCAAAGAAATTCGCAATAAGTATAATGTATTTTTTCTAAATTGTTGGAAAAAATTTATCTTTGACAAAAATATAGTAACTATTAAATCAATTATAGATTTATTGACCAATATGCAAATTAATATAGTGATTTAATCAAAAACAGATGGTATACCTATCAGTAAATATTCAGTAATTGTCCTCAGGATTAATTACTTCCCTGCATATTCACGGCATGGACGCAATCAAGTTGTAGTCAATTGAGGACCAGGCCCGTTATAAGACTTGCAATAATTTTTCTTCATCAGAATCCATCCATCCATATCATCACCGATCCTCCACCATGTTTGACAATATTTACAGTGTATTTCGGATCAAGTCTTTAGCCAGCAGGTCTTCGTACATGTTGTATCCCATCACTTTTGAGCAAGTGGAATTTAGATTCGCCACTAATAAGCACTTTCTTCCACTGCTCCACTGTCCAATTGATATGCGCCTGAACAAAGGCTAATTGTGCTTTCACATTCTATTTTGATAACAGAGGTTTTCTAGCTAGATGTCTACTAAACAATTCTGCATTAAACAATCTTCTTAGTACTGTTCGCTAAGAAATATTTTTTTTTCTCTTCTGGAATGATTTCCCCCAAAATTTTCTCTGAAGACAAGAAACGATTCGATTATATGTCTTTCAGTTCGTTGTGTAGTTTTTCTTAGCGTTTCTGTATTTTTGAAGGCTTTTGGAGTTCCCTCTGATGAAAAACTATCCTCGGTACTGTTGTCTTATTAATATTAAACATTTTTGCAATTTTATTTTTTAATTCGCCATCTTTATGTTAGCCAATAATTGAATTTCTCTTGTTGGTGTTTCATTCCACCCCATCTAAAGTTTAAGATAACGCAATTCTGAACTGAATTAATTGTCATCTGTCTTATTTCATGATATAAAATGCGAGTTTGAACAAGTTACCCACCTGTAGTTGCTATCTTTATGTCCAAGCCAAATTATGATTGAAGGTAGAAAAATAATTGTTCAATATTTTTCATTTATTTATTATTATTTCACATATAATTGACTTCTATAAATTTCAAATTTGATTCTCAAAATATGTTGCACATCGAAAAAAAATTCAAAAATCAAAAGTTGCTATCTTTATGGCTAATACTCTAATAATGCCAGTCGAAAAAGCCCTGGAAAACGAAAAAGATTGCCCGATTAGAATGGCTTGCGATGTGTCCTGACATAAATTTCATAGAGCATATATGGTATTATGTCTCCAGAGCCGTTTTCCGTCGAAATAATCCACCACGAAATTCACAAGATCTTATTGTGACTGCGAATGAATGGATATTTCGCAGGAGATAATTAATAATATAGTTATCGAATCAATTCCGTGTAGGCCAAGCAATAGAGGTTTTTTACGTGACAAAAATACTACCTGAAATCTGACTGTGCAGTTATGCAATAGGTAGTTGCTACATTTTTTTCATGATAAATTCCACTCCTGAATCAACTTAGGTTTTTTTTGAGAAGCGAAAAATAGCCAACAAAATACAAAATTTTGCTTGTTCGCTTATAAAACGTGAAGTATTGATCTGATCGAAAAGCTGTTGAGACACTTTTTGCGGAGAATTCAAAAACAAAAAAAATGAGAGGTGACACGTCTCAAGCGGATAATTGGTTTCCGAGAAAAGTCCAAAAAACTGGAAAAAAACATCAATTTTTCGAAAATTCATAACTTGGTCAATTTCTGAGATGAAGCGTATTTGCTCTGAATTTAAGTAGTTATTAACATATACTTTATTGGTGCACAATTACAAAGCTGCCGGATAAATAGTTTTTGGACAATCGCAGCTTTCCGAATTCGACGTACTTTTTTCAAGAAGGTCGTGATACTCGGCTACTAGTCGGATTTGAATTTTACAAAAAGCATTTTAAAGAAGAAATCAAATTCTTCAAATCGTTTAGAAGAGAGAATAAACGATTCGAAGAATTTTATTTCTTCTTTAAAATGCTTTTTGTAAAATTCAAATCCGACAAGTAGCCGAGTATCAGGACCTTCTTGAAAAAAGTACGTCGAATTCGGAAAACTGCGATTGTCCAAAAACTATTTATCCGGCAGCTTTGTAATTGTGCACCAATAAAGTATATGTTAATAACTACTTAAATTCAGAGCAACTACGCTTCATCTCAGAAATTGACCAAGTTATGAATTTTCGAAAAATTGATGTTTTTTTCCAGTTTTTTGGACTTTTCTCGGAAACCAATTATCCGCTTGAGACGTGTCACCTCTCATTTTTTTTGTTTTTGAATTCTCCACAAAAAGTGTCTCAACAGCTTTTCGATCAGATCAATACTTCACGTTTTATAAGCGAACAAGCAAAATTTTTGATTTTTTTGGCTATTTTTCGCTTCTCAAAAAAAAACCTAAGACGATTCAGGAGTGGAATTTATCATGAAAAACATGTAGAAACTATCTATTGCATGACTGCACAGTCAGATTTCAGGTAGTATTTTTGTCACAAAATCGACCTTTCGATAGCTCTATTGCTTGGTCTAGTGGATTCACATTGTTAGTTCATGAATGTATCAAATCGGAAAGTCTCGTATGTTCACTTGAAGTCGAACAAGTAATTTGAAGTTGAGTCCTAATACTTTACCTCATTTTCTTTAATTATGACAGTTTGGTTGTCAACGATGATGCAATATAACCATGTAGAGGATGTCCAGAATTGGTGATCTCTGAACCTTAACAGATAGATGAAAATGAACGGCATTGTTGCACATATTTCGCAGTGAGAATAGTACTCGAGTTTTTCACCAGCGACGAATAATTTCTGAGGGCTTTTTCATTTTAGAGAATCACGAAATTCTTTGATTTTATTTTCATCTCAGAAATTATTCGTCGCAATTAAAAAACTATTTTGAAATTGATTATTTCCATCCTATTAATTTTAACCCATCTCTAACAAGAATTGGTATGTCAAATGAGAATTTTAAGTGGAAAAATGACCTAACAACTGTCAACTTGGCTTTCAGCAGTTTTTCCAAAAAAAAGATATTTTGTTTCTATTAATTATTGTTCTTATTATTTCAATAAAAAAATTTATTAAAATAAAATGTCTATTCAACTGAGGAATTAATTCAACCAAGTATCACTAGTGCATCCAATTTTTACACAGGAAAAATTTGAACACCACTTCCCACGTAATCTGTCGTAACAAATAGCATTCGCGAAATTGGAAAAATTTTCGTCTTCGACCCGGATTTTTAAAACCACTTTCGCATATTCTATTCGTTAATACATATTACTTAGAAACTCGTTTTCCGAATTTTTGCGGAACAATCAAATGCACTAGGGATATTACGACGGTTAAAAAGCATTGGCGTATAATTTTTTCAACGAATTTATTCGGACAGGTCTGTACGGACGCCACTGATGAAAATTAAAAAAATGGGTTTTGATGAGTTCTCATAACCTACCAAAATTTAAAAAACTTTGTGATGTTTCAAAAATATTTCCGAAAAATATATATTTCCCCTAAATTTCAACACCATGTATCTCAAAAACAATGCGTCAGAGACCCATAGCTCATAGGCACTTTATGCCATGAAATCATCTGAGGATAAAGATCTCAAATTTACGGCATCTTATTCGGAAACACCCTGTACATTTCAATCTTTCCTTGCAGCTTTCATTGAGCGAACTGACGTGCCGGACAATCTACTAAAACTCATTGATGTTTTCTACTCTCTTCAAATATCTCAATCAAATTTCAAAATTTTAATATACAGGTATTCAACCTCAGCTTGGAAGAAGTCTCATATTTTTCGAATACGGATGTGGAAATTTTCGGGGATTTAAATAAAATCGATCTTTTTGTGGAAAGGAATCATGAGTTCTGAATATCGACCGTTTATATTGCTTGGTTCGAAAGTTGTGAGTTTTTAAAATTTTTGATAAATACATGAACCACCCTGTATCTCGGTTAGGGCATTGATGACACTGTTCATTTATGGGTTTTTAGACTTATTCAGAAAATGAAATATAATAAAGATAAAAAATTCAAAAAAATTTAATTCTATGGTTCTGATAATACGATCCTCATTTGAAATTTCGCATGAACATTCAGTAGGTATATCAGTCTTCATTCACAGAATAAATTTCACCCGAATCAGATATCTTGTTATGGAAATATACAGATCTTCTTCCCAATATTCCAATTGAATTTTCTATGGTTTGGTTGACACTACGCAAATTTTTGCGGCACGGAGTAAATTTCACCCGAATCGGATATGCTGTTATGGATTTTTTTTCAATATTCTAATTCAATATTTTATATTACTGTTAACACTATGGCAACAAAATTTTGCACGAACATTCAGTATATCAATCTTCAAATGCAAAATAGATTACGATCTAACATATTTTTATAGAAATACGGAGTTTCTTATTTTCAATATTCCAATTGAATTTTCTATAGTCCTGTTCACACTATGACCACAATATTTTGCATCAGGTTTATTATGAGAATTTTGCATATGGCTGCAGCATTTCATTTCGATTACTTTCGTTTTGTCTAAGATATTGAGGAAAAAAAATTTTGATGTGCCAAATTTTATTGAACACCCTGTATGCTTTGAGAATTCACCCTGAAAATCTCAAGTTTCGAGGACAAATCCTTCGAAAGTAATCGTGCTAACGGCCGGACGGACGGCCCCACGGACAGAATTGAATTTGCTCATAAATTCGCCATGAGGAAATCGAACACTATTGTTTGAGGGCATTTTCGGCTCAAAATCAGAAAATTATTGACATTTGGACAAAACGATATAGCACTCATTCAAGTAGAAAGGGCGCTCAAAAAAAGTAAATTGATTTGCAGTATTTGAGCCTCTGCTGCTCAATATTCGTGCATTAATGCATTCACTCGTCTAGATATTCCAATAATTGAATTATTATTTCCTGCATAGTATTCATCCATTCCTTGATAACAATAAGTTCTTGTGAATTTCGTGCTGGATTATTTCGACGGAAAACGGCTCTGGAGACATAATCTCATATATGCTTTATAGGATCTTCTTTCTTCTACTTATAAAAATAATAATAATAATCTTTATTTCATGGTATGTACACACACATAAAAGGAACAGTGTCAAAAAGAAAGAAAAAAATTACCTCAAATAATCATGCAAAGAATATGGTTCCAAATCAACCAAGATTCCCTCACATTTTTCTTGAAAATCTTAATATTATTTAAACTGTTAACATTTTATTTTCCCTAAATATTCCCCTACACGATTGAATAGAAGTCATCTTTAACATGTATCTTATAACTCTCTTTTGTAAAACAAACAGCTTACTAACATCTGAGCTCGATCCCCAGAATATGATACCATATCTCAATAGGCATTCAAAATTGGCAAAATATATAGTTTTCAAGTTATTTACACTCAAGTATTTTGACATCGTTCTTATAGCAAATCCCCAGAAATGTAACAGATTCTTCAATATTGATGTTACAATCAGGTAGTTTCAAAACACTTTCCTTAAATTTTTGTGATCTATTTGTGCTAAATAATACTGCTGTTGATTTGCTTTCATTCATAATTAATTTATTTTTCTCGAACCAGATTTTCAATTGATCGTAGATTGAAACGGCCTTGGCTTTAATTTCATTGAAATCACCTCCTCCTATCATCAAGTTCGTGTCATCGCAAAAGAAGTTAATAATTTTATGATTTCCTCAATAATGTCACATACAGGGTTTTCCTTTTAAGTTGGCCTATTAGACGTTTTAGGAGAACTAGTGAATATTTCGTTCTGAAATTTTAGGTGCAGCCTTGAGGGTGAAGAAACGCTTCGCCTAAAATATTTTCGAGTCGACAGTGTTGCCACGTCTATCAAACGCATATCTACTTTCTTATTTCAAATGGAACTACCTATATTTTCATTTATGTATCGATTCAATACCAAATTCGCAGTATAACCCACCAAGAAAATTTCTCTGCTATGCACTGTTGCCAAGTTATTCACAAATTCCTGAAACTTTTGACATTGGCATTGCCAGTTTGGAAGTGCAATATCTCGATTATTTTTTATGCGAACGAAACCATACTCAACAGTCTCATATTTAAGACTCCATGCATTCATGTGGTATATTCAGTATTTTGATACATCGTAAGGTTTTTCGAAGATACTGCTCCGAAAACGTGAAACTCAAAATTGAAATATTTCGAGATTTTCCAATGGCAACCCCATATTCATTTTACAGTATTCCATTCGAAATAAAAAATGAATGGCAGTCTCCTTTTACACTAATTATTCATTTTGAATAGTTTTCGAATGAGATGAAAAATACTGGAATTTTTCAGTATTTATAGTTCATGATCTATGGTCCTGTTTACGATGAAATGTTTCTATGATTATGGTTGAAGTAGATTCTATGGTTGAAATCATAAAAAGTATTCGATGATCATGGATGTCATAGAAAAAAAGTTTACCCATATTATTCAAACACGATTCTGGTTGTTTCACAATTCACGGGGAATGCCAAAAAATTATTGAAAGGACCTGTAGGACCTCCAACAATCGTTATTCACTGAAAAGAAATTCCGAAAATTGTTTAGGCTTTCTGTAATCCTGGTCCTATCTTCATGACCTCAACAATAGGATTCATTACGATAATTCACTTTATAATCACACAGCATTATGTCTATTGAACATGACTATAAATACTGCAAAAATTTCATTTGAAAACTGTCCAAAATAAATAATTAGTGAACATAAGACCAGAATTACAGAAAGCCTAAACATTTTCGGAATTTCTTTCAAGTCATTCTTGCTAAATGTGAACAATGATCATCGAATACTTTTTATGATTTGAACCATAGAATCTACTTCAACAATTCCTGTCATAATCATAGAACCATTTCATCTTAAACAGGACCATATATCATACTTAAAAATTTCAGTATTTTCATCGAAAATGAATAATTAGTGTAAAAGGAGACTGTCATTCATTTTTAATGTCGAATCGAATGCTGTAAAATAAATATGGGGTTGCCATTTGAAAATCTCGAAATATTTCAATTTTGAGTTTCACGTTTTCGGAGCAATATCTTCGAAAAACCTCACGATGTATCAAAATACTGAATATACCACATGAATGCATGGAGTCTATACTATGAGACTGCTGAGTTTGGTTCCGTTCGCATAAAAAATAATCGAGATATTGCATTTCCAAACTGGCAATGCAAATATCAAAAGTTTCAGGAATTTGTGAATAACTTGGCAACAGTGCATAGCAGAGAATTTTTTTAGTGGTTTATAATGCGAATTTGGTATTGAATCGATACATAAATGAAAATATAGGTAGTTCCATTTGAAATAAGAAAGTAGATATGCGTTTGTGATAGACGTGGCAACACTGTCGACTTGAAAATATTTTAGGCGAAGCGTTTCTTCACCCTCAAGGCTGCACCTAAAATTTCAGAACGAAATATTCACTAGTTCTCCTAAAACGTCTAATAGGCCAACTTAAAACGAAAACCCTGTATATCAATGATAAAAATAATGAAGAGGATGGGACCCAGAACACTTCCCTGAGGAACCCCAAAATCACATTCGATTAAATCTGATTTTACAGTTTTACCATTTTTAACGATAGCAACCCTCTGCAAACGCCCGGAAAGATATGAAACTATCCATTCTTTCGCTTTACCTCTAATTCCCAGTTTCTCAAGTTTAATCAACAAATAAGGTCTGAATAGACAGTCATAAGCACTCGCCAGATCGATGAACAAACCTAAGCCAAGTTTATCATCCTCCAGTAGCGCTATAACCCTCTCCGTAAACTGATATAACGCAGTTTGAACCGATCTACCCTCCAGATAGCCATGCTGGGAATCATTGAATAAATTATACTCATTCATGAAATTTAAGAGCCTCCTACACATTACATGTTCAAATATTTTTGAAAAACTGGACAAAATACTGATAGGCCTGTAGCTTTCGAAAGAAGTTTCATTACCTTTTTTATAAATGGGTTTTATTAATGCCAGTTTCAAATGTTTCCAAGTTCTTCCTTCTCCTACAATTGATATCTTTGTGGATGTATATTGCTGCACCACCATGTTTACCTTTGGGCCTGCATATATGTGAGATTAGGTTGAAATTATTCAACTTTTGTACTATTTCATCTTCACTTTGCCAGTGTTCTGTTACACAAACAATTTTACAGTTTTGTTGAGTTGAAAGAAAATGCTGAAAAGAGTCTACACTATTACCCATGGACTGCAGATTTTGATGGATAAGACAATTATAATTTTTCTTGGTGCAATTTAGATTGGTTCTGATTATCTTAGGTTCATAAAATCGTACTTGGGCTTGCAAATTTATAAAAAATCCGCCGCAGCACAATTTTTTCTGCAAACATGCATGTTAAATTTTTTGATTACAACATTTTCAGGCCAAAATTCAGATTTGTATAACTCATCGTTTCTTTTAATTGGCAACTTCACAAGGAAAGACTTAAGATCACCCTTCTTCTTTTCAAACTGTAGCTGTTTAATTTCCATTACTTTCGTTTTCGAAACCTGGTCTCTCTCTTATGTATTTTTCAATAATCTGTTCCGTAACATGAGCCTTAACACGTCCTTTGAAAAACCATGCTTTTCTTTCTTGACCCAGAAAACCTGTCCCTGAATCACCCTCAGCAATTTTATTTGTTCCGAGCCTAGCTGGCCTGAAATTTCTTCTTTTTCTGTTCTGTACAGTTTTCCATTCTCCTTCATTTTGCACGGTTGGCTGAATATGCGATATGTTGGGAACTGAAACTGTATGTTGTTCATTAGCGGTGTTTATGTTATATTATTAATGCCATCACTGTCATTTTCACCAAGACTGATGACATCCATCATTTTCCTTCTTTGCGCAGCTTCCAAACGGTGTACCACAGAATTTTTGTTTACCGCAGTGTCCGGACAGGAAACATTTGTTACTGCTCTTTTCAGTGATTGCGGCACATTTGCCTTAACCTCGATTTGTTTGTTATGATTTTTTTCTGAGGACCTTATCTTATTACCTTGAGATAACATTTCCTTTTCTAATGTTGATATTTTGTATTTCAACAATATATTATTATCGATCAGTAATTGATTTTTTTCTTCCAAGTCTCTTATAATTTTAATCATAAATTCGACCTGATTTGATTGATTGGTTATTTCAAACTTGTTTACCAGATTGAGATTTATTTCGCTGGACTCCATCTTCGACGAGTTATCATCTGATTCCTCACCGGTATTTTTACCAGAACAGCAAATTATCGATGATTCACTCACCACTTTTAGATGTTTCAGGCGGGTTGTACAACCAGGGTGAAATATCTTACAACAACTTTCACATTTAATTGATGATTTCACGACAATTCTACGACAATATCCGCATAGCGCTTCAATGACAACCTTCTCGCTTGACATCTTGACTACTACTACTATACTACTACTATATTAGGCCCTAGGCCTGTTCTTCACGACCTCTTCATCCCCTCGTTTAGTTCTGCAGCCGTATTTGTGATGTGGACTGCCAACTGTCTCGCCATCTTTTGAAGGGACGTCCTGGTGGTCGTTTTCCAATTGGTTTCAAATCCCTCGCTATTCGGGCTAATCGTTGAGGGCTCATTCTGCTCACATGATGGTTCCACTCTCTTCCCTCTGTCTTCCCCATCGCACAACATCCTGAACGTTACATCGCTCTCTTATTTGACTGTTTGGTATTCTGTCCAGTAATGTTTTCCCAGCTATTGCTCTTAACGTTTTCATTTCCGTGGTCCTGAGAATCCTCTGAGAATCCTCTTCGTCTCCGCTGTATTGGCTCTCGTCTCGATAGAATATGTCATAATAGGCCTAACACATGATTTATATATGTTTTAATGATACAACTCATTAATATTTAAGTTATTTTTATTTGGGTTTTTATATAATTACAAGAGTCTTACAGTTGTCGTGTTACTTGACAGTGTGGTTCTGTCCACCTGCCGTCATAGATGTCCATCTTATAGAAGATAGTTACATAGAATTTGTAGTTCTTCTTTTGTGAACTATCAACATATATTACACGTTTCTTTTTTTTTTTTTACAGAACATATAACAAAAGAAAGGTTCAAACAATTAATTAGTTACATACTCATTTAAATAGTTTGGGCGTTTATGTTGACGTTTACAGTGATTCCTTCGAGGTGTTTCAAGTACATTAGCTTCAGATAAAACAGTTTCTATGTTATCAGAAATATTTTCTGGGTTTAGGACATTAGGTTCATTACTTATAACATCATCGTCTCTTATATGTAGGTTAACATCATAAAACAATGAATTTTATATATGGTAAATTAGTTTTCTCTAAGAATTTCTATTTCGTCTAATCATGTTACCACAAGAATCTTTGACAATATAAGATCTATCATTGACTACATCTTCTACTTTTCCCCTTTCCCAGGTTTTACCTCTTTGAATTAGAATATTTTCTCCTTTTTCAAGCTTTTCCAAATTTTTTGCATTTCTGTCATAATAATGTTTCTGTTTCCGCTGTTTATTTTCTAATTTAGCCTGTATTAATAAAGGATCTAAAACAATAGGTTTCAGTGCTTGGCTTGATATAGGGATTTTCGTTTTTGCTGTTCGTTGTAAGAACAATTGAGAGGGCGAATATGTCATATCAGGCAAAGGAGTATTTCTGTATTCCATCAATAATAAAGGTAGATCATCTTTACTTTTTGCTTTTTTTAGCATTTGCTTTACGATACCAACATAACGTTCAGCCAGACCATTAGATTGATGGTGGTGGGGACTACTAAAAACAACATCAAAATTCCATTCCTGCGCAAATGTTTTGAAAGATCTAGAGTTATATGGGACATTATCAGCGAAGAATTTATCTGGTACACCAAATTGAGAAAATTTCTGTTTACAAAAGTTAATTACTTCATCTGCAGTTTTCAATCTCGACTGGACAACTTCTACCCAATTTGAGTAAGAGTCAACCAGCAATAAATAATTTTTATTATTATATTCGAAAAAATCAGAATATATATATTGCCAAGGTCTTTCTGGTAAAGCGTGACTCATCAATGTTTCTTTTTGGTTAGATCTTTGGTGTGTTTGGCATATTTCACATTTTGAGATTAAATCTTCGATATCTTTTGACATACCACGCCAATAAAAAATTTGTCTTGCCCTAGCTTTAGATTTTTGAATACCAAAGTGTGATTCATGAATTAATGTTAGCATTTGTTTTCTCAAAGATTGTGGAACTATGATTTTTGTGCCCAAAACAGGAGATTATCAGCAAGATAAATATTTTCCTTCATCTTGGAATAAATTTTCAATTTATAATCTAAAGACTTGATATTTTCTGGCCAAGATGTCAAACAAAATTGTTTTACTTTAGTTAAAATTTCATCGTTATTTATTTCTTTTTTAAATAGATTTTTCTTTTCCTCTGACATTGGAACATTATTATATAGTGTGTGGACAATATATTCCATTTCAGGATCATCAAAGACTTCAGTCTTAATGTATGAACGAGATAACGCATCTGCAACCAACATTTCCCTTCCTGGCAAATAAACAATGTTTATTCGGTATTTTAACAATTTAAGCATCATTCTCTGTAACCTGTTGCTTATTCTATCTAAATTTCGTGAAAATATTGGAATTAATGGTTTATGATCACTCTGTACGGTTACAGGATGTCCATAAATGAAAAATGAAATTTTTCCACGGCAAAACATATAGCCAATAGTTCCTTCTCAATTTGGGCATATCGTTTTTCTGCTTTTGACAATGTCCTAGACGCAAATGATACAGGCTGACCTTCTTGGATTAGTACACAACCTAAACCCTCACCGGAGGCATCAGTCTGTATAATCATGTCTAATTGAGGATCGAATATTTTTAAAACTGGTGCATTAGTTATGAGATATTTCAATTTATGTAATTCTTGATCATGATCTGGTGTCCAATTAAATTTCACATCTTTTCTGGTAAGATTTCTCAAATTAGCTGTTAAGGCTGAAAGGTTTGGTATGAATTTTGAAAAGAATTTAACAAGGCCTAAAATTCTCAAAACTTCTGACTTGTTTTGTGGAACATCTATGGCATGTATTGCTTCAACATTATCATCATCAGGTCTTACACCATCTATTGAAATGTGATATCCAACAAATTTAACTTCTCGTAATTATATTGGGCTTATTGAAATTGAATTTTATGTTATTTTCCTTGGTCTTTTCGAAAATTTTAGACAAAGTTTCATCATGTTCTGACTCGCTCTTGGAAGCTATTATTAAATCATCGAAGTATACATAACATCAAGAATGTCACCGAATATTTGATAAATTTTTTTTGAAATAATTCAGGAGCGCTAGAAATACCGAAA
Source organism: Propylea japonica (assembly GCA_013421045.1). Taxonomy (NCBI): domain Eukaryota; kingdom Metazoa; phylum Arthropoda; class Insecta; order Coleoptera; family Coccinellidae; genus Propylea; species Propylea japonica. Next base: position 21,672,088 of record CM024239.1, read on the forward strand.
GGAACTCTATTGAACTTATATCGACCAAATGGGGTGTTGAAAGTACAGAGGTCTGAGCTTTCTTTGTTCAAAGTTAATTGCCAAAAGCCATCTTTCATATCTATTACAGTGAAAATCGACTTTCCTGAGAGGTTACTTATTATATCAGTACTCGTTGGTATCTGAAAATATTCTCTTTTGATGTATTTGTTTAATGGCTTTGGGTCTAAACAAAGACGTAGGGATTTATCTGGTTTTTCACTATCATAAGACTATTTTACCCAATCAGTTTGGATAATCAACTTTTTCTATAATTCCGTCTTTTTCCAACTATTTAGAGTTTTCTTTTAATGTGTTATGCAACGACAATGGGATTTTTCTCAAGCATTGTATGACTGGTTTAGCATCTTCTTTCAATTGAATATTGCATAACCCAGGAATTTGGCCTATACCTTGAAAAACTCCTGGATATTTTTCTTTTAGTTCTGATTTTAATTTAGGAAATTGCAAACAATTTACTCTTTTTATTAGGTTGAACTTCAAACAATCATTTAACCCAGCAGAGGTTCAGAATTAAGGTCTACAATAACAAAATTAACAATTGAAGTAACATTTTCAAATGGCATTGCAAAGTGACTTCTCTCCGATAGGTTTGAATTTAAAGTTTCCGTAGGATACTATTGTTATGGAGATTTTTTAAGTACAATTTTTACTTACGATTTTCTTGTATAAGTTTGCAGGTATTATGCTTATATCAGAGCCGGAGTCTAACTTCAATTTAACCTGAAGTCCTTCCACTGAGATGTTTTCATACCATGATACAAAATTTTTACTATTACACGCATTCACAAAAAGGCTGTGCTCTTCTGGGTTTTCTTCGTCTTCTTGTTCGATCCAATTTCCTTGTTCAATACTTCTGACTTTTCGATCATTTTGGACTGTTTCAATTGGCTGTTTTGGTTTGCTTCTTTCTTCTCCACTCGGATTTTTTATTCTTGAAATCTTCTTTCTGTCTGAAGAAACATGCTTTAGAAAAATGACCCATTTTCTTACATATGTTGCACTCTCTATCAGCAGCCGGGCATTTGTCAGGATGATGCTCATATAAGCATTTTTTACACTTAAATTTCTTGGTTCTTCTGATAAAATTTACTTCTTCTTCACCATTCAGTACTTTGACGTGCTGTTTACTAAGCTCTACACTCTTGCAGTAGTCAATAATTTTTTGAATTGTCAAGTCTGGTTCTCGGAGCAGTCGTAACTGGACTTCTTTGTTATGAATTCCAACGATTAATCTATCTCTTATCATACGTTCCTCATAAGATTCTTTGCAGTCTTTTATACAAACAAAATCACATAACTTTTGCTTGCTTTTTTAGCTCTGTTAAATATTGATCAATAGTTTTGATCTTCACTTTGGATCATTGTGTGAATTTAAATGATTCCATAGCAACTACTTTTTTTGGAATGAATATTCATCAAAGGCTTTTATTATTTTCTCCGTAGTTGATTTTTGATCATCGGTGAAATTGTTGAAAATATCCAAGCCTTCATCACCAATGCAGCAGAGCAAGATGGCAATTTTTCATCTTCAGACTGAGCGTTTTTTTCCACTTGCTACTAAATAGATTTGGAACTTTTGCTTCCATCTTACCCAATGTCGGCAGGATTACTGTTGTTGAACAGTGGCGATGGTGGTTTAAAATCCATTTTCAATTTAGGCACGTGCTAGTTTTAAGTTAGTTTCTTCAGATATTCAGGATACTTTCTTTCACCATTCATTCACCGTTTATACAATGGCACAAATCTGTTCAAGAATTATTTTCACACTTGACACCATGTTTTAATGATACAACTCATTAATATTTAAGTTATTTTTATTTTGGGTTTTTTATATAATTACAAGAGTCTTACAGTTGTCGTGTTACTTGACAGTGTGGTTCTGTCCACCTGCCGTCATAGATGTCCATCTTATAGAAGATAGTTACATAGAATTTGTAGTTCTTCTTTTGTGAACTATCAACATATATTACAATATATGCGGATTTTCCCGTCCAATCTCAGATCTTCATTCTTCCAAATGACATCCCGTAAGCATCCCGATATATAGCTGCTTTGTTGGCTTGTTTGCGTACAGTTGCTTTCAGGTCTCCGCAACTAGAAACTTCCACCCCAGGTATTCGAACTTCGAAACTTGTTCAAATCATTTCATTGTTTATTACAATTTTACTTATTTTTAGAAACATCGCGGCCGCAGCCATTGTAATCAGGAGCCTATTGCACCAAAACTTTGCAACTATTCTTTTTGCATTTTCAACTTTTCAATGAGTTACATTGCACTAACGCATTCATAATTGAAAAGTGCAATATAAAAGTCAAGTGCAAATGAGAATCACTTTGCCTAAATTAAATATGGGAGAAATGTTGTGCACTATTATATACTTAATTGATTTTCACTTTTGAAATTTGTCAGAATGCAAAGTGCACAGCACAGTGAAAAGTTGCAAAGTATTTTAGTGCAATGAGCCCCTGGCAATGTTTTGATTTTTCAGGGCTTCTTGAACACTGCTTGTGCGATATGGCCTGGCATCATCATCTGTTTTGGTTTAACAGAATAAACGTCGCTTTTTAAAATAAACTCTAGTTTGTTTTTCATTTGAATGGCAACTAGTTTCAATCAAATATTTTCATCTTAATGTCAAATTCCAAATGCAAAAAATTCAAAAACTATATCTGATTAATTAAACTTTTCTCTACCCCGTGAAGAACCTTTTCCTCTCTAATACTCACAGCGTAGATACAGGTTTTCGATAGGTACCATTCTTCAATTAATATCCACTATTCATCTCCATGACGGTAGAGGAGTAAACTCCTACCTCCTACCACTTTCAGTTTATTCCATCTCTGATCATTTACTGAAGTTTTTTCTTGAATCTCTTCCACCCGATGTGCAAAAAACGTCCTGAAATTTCTCTTCTCCATCATTATCATTTCTTCTCCGTTTCTCAGATTTTGTAAAGCTCATTTGTGTTCGAATAGTTTCCTTTTTATATCATCTTCCTTTCAGCTATTTCCTGCTTTTCTATATCAAGAGTTAAGAGAGTTCATTGTCAATCTCTTTTTGATCCTAAGTTTTCCTGGTAAAGCTTTTTTCGAATATTCAGTGTAGGACTTACCAGTCGAA
>CM024239.1:21675350-21744447 GCA_013421045.1 Propylea japonica
TACATTGTTTTTCCAGGAACAAGGGCGCCGAAAATTATCTAGTGTTATGCAACACATAAATTATTAGTAGAATTGGTATTTTTTTGTATTTTTATGATTATCGTTTTTCAATCCGTTTTAATCCCAATTTCACGCATTTTTTGATTTAAGGGTATCTCACTATCGTGTCGTTAATATATCTAGTTGTCACTGAGCAGTCGTTTCCTATAATTGAATATAAAAATCTAATACTATTCTATTCCGTAAATCGAACGTTCCCTGTTGTTCAGATTTGAAAAAAAAATCGATGGACTTCAATTCTGATCGATTATTGCCGAGAGGTGAAATTCCTTTCAGTTGTGATAATTTTTATAGAAATATTTGTTTTCGAGCGAAACCAACACAAGAGAAACAAATTACATCATGAGAAATGAGTAAAAAATATTTATAATTATAGTGCTTAACACTTTTAACCACTCAAATTATCTGTGTTCCTGTATTTGTTAGATCCTTGATACTAGTCGATTATTAATTATGGTACATATAAGGATATCAGAATAGTTCCAATTACTCTGAACAAATGAAAAATTGATTTCGCGTCGCACTTCATTCTTATTCTCAAGCCAAAGACATGTGAAACTAGTTTGCATGGGATGTACTTTTTGCGTATTATTCACAGTAAACTTTTTACGCTCAATGTATTAGTAGCGAGCTCACAGAGAGTTTTATTGTTCAAAGAGTTCTCATTATAGTAACTACACGGCACAAGTATTCCATCTTCCCATAAACCTTGAAACCTATGACTGCAGGTGCTTAACGCTGGTTATAGATCCTATCTGTGTGTTATAAGTGATATGAGCATGAGTGTGCTGCCCACTTTCTGGATTATGAGTATTTTTGGAACACACATTTCTGCCTGTTATTGTTTTATCACTGTGCTTTACATTTTTGATGTTATTTCGCACATTCAGTTTTTAATCGAAGAAAATATCTATTGGGGTATATTTGAATTAATTTTTGGAAAAACTAGTTGATCATGTCATGAGGTTTACCAAGTAGTATTTGTTGTTCATTTGACGAAGAAACGCAATGAAATTTGAAAGAAAAAATCCGAAAAAGCTCACAAACTCTCGGAGTTTTCAGACAACACGTTGTCGTGAAAAATTAGCGGTAATTTTGATACAGTGCTATATTCAAAATTAATAATGGATTAACTCTATCGCTTTTGACTCAGAAATTATGGCGCGGTGCTAGAATTTCTGAAAGCAGAAATAAAATTTCATTCAATTTTTGTCTCACCTAAAAACTGTCATATGACATAACAGCAATGCGATATACGAAATGTTGCGGCGAAAAATGTAGATTTTTTAATGCATTCAAGATTAGAAGATACAAAGGCGAATCAATATAAACGGGACTTTGCGCTTTTCAGGCACAATAGGGGAGGGTGAACGTTCCTGATTTTTTGTGTTGGGTAGGGTAAAGAAACACGTGGGCTTGCCTCATCGACCCTCTCGGTGTCCACTGCGACGATGTTTGAGCAAGAGGTACCTCCGTCAATTGCGCAAAGTGTTGTTTTCTCCACTCCTTACTTGCTTGTTTAGAACCTAGGGTGTAGTGGTGCACCAATGTTTCATCACAGGTGATAATGTGAGTGAGAAATGGGTCTCGTTGTTCCTGAAATCGTGCAAGAAGACGCACACACACCTGAAAACGATGCAACTTCTGGTCAGCTGTGAGAAGGCGAGGAAACCACCTGGCGCAACCCTTACGGTACCCTTGGTCTTCTGTGAGTATGGAGTAGGTGCTCCCATAACTTATCCTGACCAAACTTGCAATTTCAGAATTGGTACGACGTTGGTCGTCTTTAATAAGCTGTCGAACACTACTGATGTTGTTCGCTGCGGTCATGGCTCTCATTTTCAACACAATCACGACCCTCCACGAACTGTTTATGTCATGCAAACACTCTGACTTGCGACAGTGTCTCTTATCCGAACATTGACAGTCAATCTCCTCAAGATTTTGGCCAGTTTTAATCCTTCTGCTACGAGAAACTTGAATACAACACGTTGCGAAATTGACGGAGGTACCTCTTGATCAAACATCGTCATAGTGGACACCGACAGGGTCGATGATTCAAGCCCACGTACTTCCCCTACTCCTGATAAACCCACCCAACAACAAAAAAATCAGAAAAATTCTCCCTCCACTATTGTGCCTGAAAAGCGAAAAGTCTCGTTTATATTTGATTTGTATTATGTCAGTTGGCTTATTGCTGAATTTGGCTCCAGTCACATCTTAAAGTTTTTCATGTATAAGTGATTCCACCAGTACTTTCCAACTCATTATACATCTGTTTTTTGCGCTTGTTACTCGTCAGACAACTCGCTATATTTCCGCCCAAATGACTTTAATTTGTGGAATTTCAAAAAGGAAATGGTCACAAAAGGATAGGCTTGACTAAACTATAAAAGATCTGGAGTGCAATATCGGACGAGTTGGTGAACAGGCCAGATCGATTCCAGTGTTACACAATTCCTTTTGAAATTTTATTTTTCTGTTATTTTCGAAGCTTATCTACTTATTGGATATAAAATAAGTGTTAAATTGTTTTATTGCTAGAAGATCTACAGTAACGAGATTCGAGCTTGAGGTCGAGAGATTATTCTTTTCTGTGTTTTCGAAATTAGTCTTCCAACAAGGCAGGAGGTTCAAGGGATGAAACTGAAGCATGATCTTTTGGAGGGTATAAATGAACATTGCTTTTGCTGCATCTTGTCTTCGTTCGAATTTGATAGGTCTCAAAACCACAGTTCGATTCACAGTGAGTCATGTTAAGAGTTTTATGCTTATATGAAATCATGAAAACATGATTGGATATTCTGAAATCAATTTGCTCTGATAACAAATATAAAACGCATTTAACACCTAGTTCATTCTACTTTTTATAATTATTGTTTATTCATATATTTTTATTCAGCCGATTTTTTCACATGATTCTGCAGAAGTACTCATCGATATTTTAATGTTCACACAATTCAGGAATTATTTCCTTTGGAATTCATATCTTTTTCGAGGTCCGCCCACTAAGTGTTGAGGATGGTTATGTTCGAAATTTTTTCAGCTATTTCAAATTTGTTATGTGTCAACCTCCCATAATTTTCCACTACTCTTTCCTCACATACTTCCTATAAAGAAGCTTACAATATAATCACCAACTCTAGAGGACTATCCACGAGCTAATACCTAGATTAACCAATGCTTAAAGATACTGAAGGATAAAAGGAAGTGGTATTCGCCATTTTGCAATAATAGTGAAAATACCCCCAGCTTTAATTTGGACAATCTTTCAAGAGAATGGATACACTAAAAATGAATTATCCACGAGCTAATACCTATAAGATCTTCTCAATTGACTGTCGTACCAAATTCTTTCCTGTTTTTGGCATTTTATCCTCAGTGGTGAAGAAGCACAAGGAAAAGAAGCAGCCGGTTAAGAAAATGAAATGAGGAATAATAATGATAATAATTTATTAATCCTTCCAGACTACACTACGGTGTATAGGACAGGTCATATTTTAGAAGAAAAAATCAGACTGATTTCAATACAAAACTATGTAGTGATTTGTTGTGCAAACTGGAAACCTTTACATAAAGTAATGAATCAGCATAGATTCATTAGCTACAGTTAGTGAGAAAACTTCATATCAATTCTTTTCTGCAATTACAGAAGGCTTTATTTCGATTCAGTCAGTTTATACGAAGGCACTTCAAATATAAATGAGACTTTTACATTTTCAGGCACAATAGTGGGGGGAAAACATTCCTGATTTTTTGTTGTTGGGTAGGTTTGTCAGGACTAAGGGAAACACGTCGGATTGCCTTATCGACACTCTCGGTGTCCACTGTGACGATGTTTGAGCAAGAGGTTCCTCCGTCAATTGCACCACGTATTGTTCCCTCCACTCCTTACTCGCTTGTTTAGACTCTGGGGTGTAGTGGTGCACCCATGTTTCATCACAGGCGATAATGTGAGTGAGAAATTGTTCTCCTTGTTCCCGAGATCGTGCAAGAAGACACCCACATACCTAAAACCGATGCAATTTCTGGTCAGCTGTGAGAAGGCGAGGAAACCACCTGGCGCAACCCTTACAGTAGTACCCTTGCTCCTCTGCAAGTATGGAGTAGGTTCTCCCATAACTTATCCCTACCTAACTTGCAATTTCAGAAGTGGTACTACGTCTGTCGTCTTCAATAAGCTGTCGAATACTACTGTACTGATGTTGTTCGCTGCGGACTCATGGCTCTCATTTTGAACACAATCACGTCCCTCATCTTTGGATATTCCACCAGAGTTTTTTCTTCTCGGCTTTATCCTTCTCCAGAAACTCCTTCTTATTTGTACATTTACCTATACCACAGAAGGATTCTAGGCTAATGAGTGACAGTCGTGCGCCCTCTTTGCCAAGTGTATTGGCAAACACCGTATAATACTGTTGATATTAGTGAAAACTCTAGTTGCTTCAGAAGATGTTACATCAAATAAAAGGAATCCAACAATTTAGACTTATAACAGTTAATATCAAGGAAATTAAGGTACAAATCTCCACATAGGAGCACATAATCAAAATCAACACGAGCCTGAAGGGAACAAGAAAGTTTCCCGAAAATGTTTCCATGTTTCCAGAATAATTTCTATAATGATTATATATAATATAATATACATTTATGCACTGAGAGTAGATTACACATCCAAAATTATTCACAAGCTCATTCACAAGTCAAAAAATGAATAAATAAATAATATCTTCAGTTTCAGCTCCAAGGAGCTATCGCTTGTACGTGATGTAATTCCATTTGAAATATCTACAGAAAATAATTATAAACATACAACACGCAAAAAACATTTTATCCTATCATAATCACAACTTTTGATGGACAAAATTATGTAGTTTTTTTTCCGCTGTTAAGTTAACGCTGTTAATATATTTTATGTCACGGATATTTGTTGTAGAGTTTCAAGGAAAGTACAGTGACCTGTCCCACTGATTCAAAACAACGAGGCACGCTCAGAGTATCTAACTTATTTCGTGTGTTGTAACAATGTGTGACGTGATTAGAACTCATTTTTGATTTCTTGATATTAATCAGCATGTACTTACAGAAGAGTTGTCTCACACCCAGCATCTCGGCCTCTTTGAATTGTTCTTCATTGGGAGACGTGGGTGATCTACTATATATGATTCGAAGAATTCATCTCTGAATTACAACCAAATTCTTCAGATGGTTATCTGTAGTACCACGCAAACCTAGGATTCCGTAAGTCTGCTGGGACTGTTCTAACGCTGAATATAGCATTCTGAGACATCGCACATCAACATAATATTTGAGAAATTTCAATTTATATCAAACTCCTCTCAGTTTATTGACCAAATTTTTTATTTGCAAGTCCCACTTTAAATGCCGGTCAATCGTCACACCCAAATATTTAACCGAGTCTGCTTTTGGCATGAGTGAATTAGGTGTGATTTCAAGAAACCCCCTTGCACGGTAATCCACTGCAGTAGGAAGTGAAGGGCAGATATTTCGTTTGTTCTAGGTTTAATGTCAATGTGTTATAACTAAACCACTCCCTTAAAATTCTGAGTCATTCTCTGCCTCCTGATTTCAAAGACTCCACAAAAAGTGCAGTGCAGTTTAGAGTCCGCAAAACTCAGTATTTTACCCCTTATTCTGACACTGAGTAAACTATTTATATATGGCATAAACAAAAGTGGTTCGAGTACAGTACCCTGTGGTACACCGTATGTAACATATCAAATCACCCAATTCCCCATCAAATCCACTTTCTGCTCTCTATCTGTCAGGTAGCTCAAAAGCAAATCAAATACCTTTCCTCGCAAATCATAATTGGTCAATTTATTAAGGAGTTTTTCATGAGAGACGGTATCGAAGGGCTTAGAAAAATCAATGAAGATGCATAGGGAAGGTTTACTCTTATCTAGCGAATTATAAATGTATGATGTTAAATGACGTATGTGTCCTCAGTTGATGTATTCTCCAAAACCATATTGATGTTGTGAAATGATTTCATTTTATGTTTTTCGCAAAATTTTAATATTCTTGTTTTCGGTATTTTTTCCACGATTTTAGCAATATTAGAGGTCAAGTCATCAGATTTCATTGATGTGGACAGTGCTGGGGTTATCCTTTTTTTTCTGCTGTACTTTGCTAATTCAAATCGACTTTTTTCGTATTCTCTTCAAGATATACACCAATTCATCTGTCATCTCATCCATGCACTGTGAATCTTTTCCATTTCTCTTCATTCGAAGCTTCATTAAGGGCTGTGTAATCTATGAATTTTCTATACTCATATTCTCAGATTCAATCATATTATGATTGAATTTCCAACACAACTTTGGACTTCACATAATAATTTTGATTCATTTCAACATCAAGCTTTGATGTATTCTTAATTCTTTGGACTATTATGATTAATGTTTATACTTTATTATTTATATTAAAAACGCAATTTATTATATATTACGGTGATTTTTATACCCTAGGCCGTAGCCAGAAAAAAGTCTGTAGAGTGTGACAGAGACTATCCAGAAGTTCTGTGAAAATGTCAGCTCTGTAACTTAATAATGAATATTTTTCAGTAACATTCCGGTTTTTATTTGAACCACCCCCACGTTGTCGGTGTTTTGAATAGATACGACCGAAAAACAAATTCTTGCAGTAATATCGAATAAGCCCAAGGATTGTGCTGATATTTCAACTTTTTCTGTTTCTTCTAGGACTCACCTGAACTTTGTCTCTTGAAAGATCGATTTTCATTGCTCTCTTCTGTGGTATAGATATCTGGATAGTGTGTTTCTTGGAATGCCCTTTCGAGTTCTTAGAGCTGGGCAGAGGTGAACGTCGTTCTTATACGTCTCTGTTTTCTTTTTTTCGGTTAAAATACCGTCTTGACCAGGATAGTCTTTGTTGCGTAGACCACCTGAAATGTAAATGTATGAATGAAATAATTATAGTGTAAAATCGCCTAGAATTGGAATTTGCTACATACAATCAAGAACATAATCTACAGTAAGTATTTTCAAAGAAGTTTCCAACACAATATCAATCTAACTAAATAGTACCATGAAGGGAGGATCTGGACCATTATCGAGTTATAATATAATATAAGTTATCCAGGAAATAATTTGACACATACTGTAGCGAAGCCATTTGAGTGTCCGGATTGTCACAAGAGGTTTACCAGGCCCCGTATTCTAAACAAGTGATCTTTCAAAGCGTATACAAGCTTCATTGCGCGAGTCCCTCTTTTACCAAAAAAAATTCACACAGCGTAATAAAGTTCGGATTCGCTTTGAAAATCACTCGTGAACCTTGTGATCGACAGTTTGTGCAGGTTGTAAACTTGGGAAGACATTTTAGGGTTCTCACACCAGAGAGACCTTACACTTGCGACTAATGCACAGCTCAATGTTCAGACTCTAAACAGCTCAAAGAACATCTTTTCATTCACACGAACGAAAAACCATTCGGCAGTGATTATGAAGATAAAGGTGGAAGCAGCTTAAAAAAATGAGGTAGGTAGATCACCAGGACTATGCAGAGGAAGACACTCTTAGAAACAATGGTCATTTCAACTTCATCAATGGATTCTCCAAACACCCCAATCATATCTTGGCCAATTACATCTTGACTACCTGAACAAGCAGAACCAGAGTACCTACTTGTTGAAGAATGCAGAAGACAGGCATGTTTTCTTATTTTCAAAGCGCCTCCTTCATAGGGGGACTTGATTTTGTTTGTGGCTCCCTGCCTTTCGGCTTCAGCCTTAAGTCCCGTCTGCAGCCGGGTGTTATGCTGCAGACCGTCTTTTTGTCTTTTTTTTTTAAGTGTCAGCCACCGCAGCGGCTGCCCACTCTATCACCTTGTCTATATTCTTCTTATTCTGTCGGTTGTTTTTCCTTAGTGTTATTGTCATGTCACCGTTTTCTCTATTATTTCTTGTCTGATTCCTTGTCTTTCTGTAGTGTACAGTCTTTTCTTACGTGTTCATCGTCTTCTCTGCTTGTCCATTGCAAGTGCATGTCCCGTCTGTGTCCGTCAGTTGAACCTTCTCAGGTATTCTCTAAAGTTACCATGCCCTGTTAGTAGTTTGTGTCGCCTTGAAGGTAAGTGGAAGTCTGTCGTTACCAACTTCTTTGCAGTGTCCGTATAATTCGCGTCCTTTGTCGTTGTTGTTCCACTCTTCTTGCCACTTTCTTTTAACATATTGCTGTCTCTCAATTTTTCTGTTCTTTGTTAACTTTGTATTTTGTCTGACTTTGTCTGGTTTTGTGTGGGTCGTAGCTGGGTGTGGTCTGTCTGTCGTTCGTATTCTTAGTTTTTATATTTGTGTTTTGTTTTTGTTCCAGTCCTCGTGTTTATGTTTTGCTTCAACCCACCATGGCGGTGTTCCCGCCATCACCTGGTGGGCTTGTTATTGACTGTGTTCAATATAGAAACAGCTACGTATTTTAAAGAATATTTTTTAAAATGAATACAAAACTTCAATGCGACTTTTATAATATATTTTTTTATATTCCACTGTTTTCCAATACATACATGATCTTTTTAAAATCTAATTATTTACATATCTATGTTTGGATCACAAAACTATAATATATTTGATATTTAAATCATAAAGTGATCGCATCTGTCATAAATATTTTATGTCTCTACATTACTCCCCTCCCAGGAGCAGCAATGAATTTGAAAGAATTAATTGCAAGTGACGAGATACTAATGTTAATGTTGAATATACAAAAATACTAATTACAATAAATGAACAACAACCATATCGACACCTATTACAACAAAATTTGCTTAAATACTTTTTGTAGACACCATATCACTATAACGAGCCGGAAAATGTACATGTCGTCCACTTCGCGTAGTCTTAAATGATGTTGAAGGAAATCTAGCAAAATCTTTAGAAATATCAGGATGTAAATGACTGTCTGATTCAGTAGTGACGTCCGTATCATCTGTCATTAAATATGCTGGCTTAAGTCTGTCGATTGAAATAGTATCTTGTTTATCTTTCATTTGAATTTTGAAATATTTGTCCGAACGTTCAATGACCAAAAATGGACCTTCATAAACAGGCTCGAGAGGCTTTTTAACCCTATTTATTTTAACAAAAACATGGGAGCATACGGACAAATCTTTATGAACAAAAATACGTGCCTTAGTCTTCTGTTGAATGCTACACGGTCTTAATATACGCATTTTCTTTTGTAAATCTGTCACAAACGTTTCCGAGTCTACTTTTGTTTTGGAATTTTCAAAGAATTCACCTGGCATTCGTATTGACGTCCCGTAGACCATCTGTGCTGTAGTGAAGTTGGAATCTGCTTTCAAAGAAGCACGAATACCAAGCAACACTGTTGGCAGAGTATCGGTCCATTTGGTGGAATTATGCGCCCGTATGGCTGCTTTTATTGTACGGTGTTGTCGCTCAATTTTTCCATTACATTGTGGATGATAAGCAGTGGTATGACAGAGTTTTACTCCACAAAAGGAAGTGAGGTGATGAAAAAGTGAGGATGTGAATTGACTTCCTCGATCGGTTATAACACAGGAAGGTGTTCCAAACCTAGTAATCCAATTTTGATAGAAAGCACGAGCAACTGTTTCTGCAGAAATGTCTCCTAAGGGAATTGCCTCAACCCAATTAGTAAATCGGTCTATACAAGTTAAAATGTATTTTTTACCATCTGAAACAGGTAAAGGTCCTACAAGATCTATATGAATAAAAGAAAAACGTTCATCTGGATCAGAGAATTTGGATATCTCAGATTTTGTATGCTTCGAAATTTTATTTTTTTGGCAATTTATGCATGACCGCGTCCAATTCTTAACATCTTCCTTGATTCCAGGCCAAACATATCTGGCAGACATGTTTTTTACAGTTGCTTTCACCCCTTGATGAGCACAATCATGAACGTGTTCAAAAACTGATTTCCGAAATTTTTTGGGAATGTATGGTCTAATACGATCCGTTGAAGTATCGCACCATAAAACTATTCCGGATTGAAGCTGGTGTTGTTTCAGTTGTAAAGCAGTATTGCTCTCTTTCAGTTTTTCCAATTCAGTGTCAGTCTTTTGTGCCTCTGCAATTCTTTTAAAATCAATAGCTTCGATGCTATCAATTCGAGACAACGCATCTGCAACGACGTTAGCGTTGCCGCTGATGTGTTGAATATCAGTGGTAAACTCTGATATGTATTGGAGCTGTCGTAATTGCCTAAAGTTTGCCTTTTCATTCTTTTGTCGGAAGGCAAAAGTCAAGGGTTTATGGTCTGTATATATGACAAATTCTCTACCTTGAAGTAAATATTTGAAATATTTGACTGCCAAATACACACCTAACAGTTCACGATCGTATGTACTATAAACCTTCTGCGCTGAATTTAATTTTTTTGAAAAAACGCTAAGGGTTTCCACTCTGATCCGTCATACTGCTGCAAAGCTGCGCCTACTGCACAATCTGATGCATCAGTAAATAATGCTATCGGCAATTCTGGATCAGGAATAGTAAGTAATGCTGCATTGGCTAGATCCGCTTTGCATTTTTCGAAATCTTCCTCTAATTTCGGTGTCCAGATAATCGGTCTATTATCTTTTTTACGCGCACCCTTTAGAAGTTCATTTAAGCCTGCTTGGGTGTGAGCTGCATTTTTAATGTAAGGTCTATAGAAATTTATTATGCCTAAAAACTGTCGCAATTCATGAATTGTTTTTGGTCGTTGCAAGTCAACAATAGTATATACTTTATCTGGCAGTGGTTTTGATCCTTCTGGAGTAATAAAATATCCCAAAAATTCAATTGCGTGGACACCAAATTGTGATTTTGCAACATTGATTCTAAGACCGTATTGCAAAAGCATATCTAAAACCAATTTTAAATGTAGAATATGTTCTTCTTCAGATGTAGACGCTATAAGTATATCATCAATATAAGAAAATACAAATTCTAAACCTGCCAAAACTTCATGAATAAATCGTTGAAACGTTGAAGGGGCATTTCGTAGTCCGAATGGCGTAGCTATAAATTCAAATAACCCAAATGGAGTTGTAATGGCGGTTTTATGTCTATCTTCTTCGGCTATTGGTATATGGAAATAGGCCTTATGAAGATCAATTTTTGAAAAAATTTGTTTTTTACCCAATATATGATTGAAATCTTCGATTCGAGGAATAGGATATCGATCGGGAAGAGTTCTTTCATTCAATCGTCTATAGTCTCCACATGGACGCCAAGAACCGTCTTTCTTCTTGACTAAATGTAAAGGACTAGCCCATTGTGACTTTGATGGTTGAATAATACCATTGTCCAACATAAACTGAAATTCTTTCTTAGCTATAGTTAATTTTTGATGATCAAGACGTCTGGGTTTAGAAAATACTGGCTGTCCTGTTGTAACGATATGGTGTTTAACATCGTGTTTAACATTACTAGGTAGAAATTTGGTCGAGTTAACTCAGAATAATTGTTCAATAGTACACTGAATTTATCACGTTTTTCATTGACTAGAGTACTCACTACATCTTCTGATGTGATGGACGCCAATTCACCTTTTCTGCATAGCTTAGTGTCGCCATCCACCAACTGTTGTCTCTTCAGATCGACGAGTAGGTTGAATTTTTCAAAAAGTCAGCACCCAGAATGCCTCTTGAGGTTTTGGCTATGATGAAAGGCCATCTAAATGCACGCCTTAGACCTAAATCGATTTCCATAATTATGGTGCCAAAGGTGGGTATCTGAGTACCATTAGCAGCATACAAGATGAAGTCATTGTTCGAATTTACCTGCGCTGAAGTTTTCTGACCATATGGAATAATTGATACGTCAGCACCGCTGTCAACTAAAAATTGCAAACCCGTGTTCCTGTCTAACATGAATAAACGAGAGTTGCAGCAATTAACTGAATCAGTAGTAGATGTTGCTGCAGTTTCCACTACTGACTGGAGTTTTCCGGCTTTTTCCAAGCACAAGGACGAATACATTTTTCAGGGCGGCATTTTTTACCATATCTGTAGTGAAAATAACAGTATTTTCCTTCTGGATTGAATCTTTGTCTTGATTTCGATCTATCTCGACCTCTCCCAGGGGTTAGACTTCGTCTTGTAGGTCTTTGGTCATAACTTATACTGAACTGTTTGATAGCTTTAGTAAGTTCCGCTACTTCTGTTCTCAATTCTTCAAGTTCATTGGAAGTACTTTTAATTGCATTGGAGCCTGAACCTTTAATATTATACAATTCATTGGGTGGATTTAACTCATAAATTTTATCAGCCATGATCGCAAGACGATTAACACCTTCTTCACTTGTGATCACTACATTTTTTATATTGATTGGTAGATTTTCCAACCATAAGGTTTTTATTACTCTTTCTGATATGTCAGTTCCTGCTAGAGTTTTCAATTTTCTTAACAGTTGACTTGGTTTCAGATCACCAAGATTTTGCCCTGTTAATAATCTCTTTATCCGTTTTTCTTCACTTTCTGCAAATATGCTCGTCAATCTTTCTTTCGCAAGCTGATATTTATTATCATCTGAACCGGTTGCTATATCCCAAATATTGTCTATTAAGGAAGGTTCCAGCTGGGATATTAAATAGTCGAATTTCAGTGAGTCCTTTCTGATACCATTAATTCTAAATTGAGCATCTATTTGATAAAACCAACGTTCCGGTTTCTCTGACCAAAAAGGTGGAATTTTAACTGAGATTTTGTTGATTTCTGGTAGATTGTTTTCTGGATTTTCTTCCACAACTGGAGATTCTGCTTGCGACATATTTGAGAATTTATTTATCACGTCGGGGTCACCAATGTTATTGACTGTGTCTAATATAGAAACAGCTACGTATTTTTAAAGAATATTTTTTGAAATGAATACAAAACTTCAATGCGACTTTTATAATATATTTTTTATATCCACTGTTTTCCAATACATATAGTCCGTTCACGAAAGGTTGAGCCGTCGGTTGGCCATGGAAATTTGGCATATTCCACTGTGTATATTAAAATTTAGGTTATGTTCTTGTCAGATTGATACGCAATGTTGTCAATATTGCATAGAGTTGTCTGATAACTCGCAATCTCGTCGAACGAGGCCGGTTACATTCGGCAACGTTGACTTTATTTTACGTTATGACAGCAAATACTGCCAATTTCAGATAAATAAAAAAACGCCTACTATGTGCTCAACCTTTCGTGAACGGACTATACATGATATTTTTAAAATCTAATTATTTACATATCTATGTTTGGATCACAAAACTATAATATATTTGATATTTAAATCATAAAGTGATCGCATCTGTCATAAATATTTTATGTCTCTACAGGGTTTCTTTCGGATAACGCCGCAGCGCCGCAATGGCGCTGTTGTCAATTTTTCGTTGACAGATTTAATCATTTTGGATAGACAAACGGCTGGACTTCGAGAATGGTTCTGTGATGGAGATAAAACATTATTTGTAACGTGTATCAAAGTCTTTTTTCAAACAATATGGTATTCGTTTTGAAGAGTTTCGAGCTCCTGAGCTGAGCTGTTCCAGCGCTTGTGCGCAGCCAATGGCAAGCCGTATTTTGACTTTGAGCTTTTGAGTTACTCAGGAGCACGAAATACTTCAAAACGAATAGGCTACAAATAGGCCTTTTCGGGTCACGTGACGGATCTACTCGGGTCACGGACCCGGGTTCTGTGTATACGAACACATCAGGTTTAGGATTTGAAGTGACAGTCGTATCAATAACATAACCAAACAAATTTATGAATTTATTTTTTCGATCCCAGTCTATTCTCGGATTGTCCCTAGCTGTGCTTGCATTTATTGGCTTCTGTTGATTATTTCTTATAAATGACCTGGCCACATTTGAGTAAAATAGGATTTCAGTAAAGGGTTCATAATTTATAATTTCCCTAATTTATGGATACCTATAGCAAAGGTAGGTAAATTTAAATTATCTGATTGCTTGTATAACATCTGTTTTATAATTTGCAGTGCATCCTGTCCAACGAATAATTTTGGTTATCTGCAAGAAACGGCGTGCTCAGTTGAAATATGGTTCAGTTTCAAATAATTAAAAGATTGCTATTTACGACTATAAATGTAGATGAATGAAAAGCAAATACCAGCATTTTATATTGTAGTTTCATTTGTAACTATGATGTAAAATTAGGTTGAAAAACAGTCTCTGCTGGAATTCAGTTGGTACAGTGGTGTTCCATCAGAAGATAGTGAAAATGTCTTTTTGAGATTTTAGGTAGGTACCTGAATTAAGTTTATTTCTAAGATTTCAATCTTATTTGACAGTTTAAAAGGGGTTTGAAGTTCACTGCGACCTCAAGGTCTATTATGCCCCCATCAGAGGCCAGAGCTGTTCTTGACACTCTTCCGTCTACAGCTCGCCCTTAAGCTCCAAAGTTCTAATGAACTCAAGTAGATGTGAGGGCTTCAAGAAAACTATGTCCTTGCACGTACAAATTTCATTTCAATCTCAAAAAATTACAAAAGAATTATTTAAACTGCATATATATTTTCATAAAGAAATAACTGTTTCATATAATCACCTCTGCTTTAATTCAACGTAAATTCAAGAAAACTCTTATCGCATGCTCAAACTCCTTTTTCTTAAATTTGAGTTCATAATGAAACAACAAATATGTCTGAAATTCTCTCTGGTTTATTCAATATTTATACGTAATCAGTTCTAATGATAACATTCTCAAATTCCTAGAAATAAAAATCTAATTATGGAACTGCAATTCTTAAATATGAAAACAATTCAATAGAATTTTGATTTAATGGAGGAATAAAATGTAATCTTTATATAAATAGCATAAAATCTGTAAATTTTGAGTGAAAACTTAATCGATTTTTGTCTGATAATGTATAAAGGGTTTTTGTTTAATTCTGCAAAATTTCTTGTTATGTGCCCGACCAAATGAAAATAATTGTTTTGTTTTTTAATCTAATACGACATATTCCCTGATTCTAAATTATGTCTAATAATAATAATAATGTCTAAACATTGGAGATCCTTAGGAAATAAGTACTTGGTATTTACCAGGCATAATAGTATAAATGCAGAAATTTCTAAGCTAAAAATTTCACATTTTACAGGATGTTAAAAAACAATGACATTATTTGTGTTAAATGAACAGCAGTATGAATAGCAAATGGCCACAGATGATGTTATTCTTGTAGTTTGGTAACATGGGTACATTCCACTGCGACTTCAAAGTCTATTATGTTCCTCATCATGTTCTCGCACTCCAGCTCCAGAGGGTGGTCTCCAGTATCTGAGAGGGATTCAAGGAAGGTAAATCCTCATTCCTTTTATAATTTCTTGTTCACAATTTTCATCACGCAGTCTTGCTATGGCAATGCATTCTGTAACCAGGTTAAGACGAGTTTCCTGTTTCCCACAGAATCTATACTCATCAGTTTCTGATTATTCCATTCTCATCGTATTAGATATAGGAATTGGTGGTGAAAAGGCCAAATTTAAGAAATTAAACTTTCATCCTTTCCTACGTTTTCGGAAAAGTCATATTTTCATCCTCAATGCATGGATGTATTCACTTTGTCCAATGTCATTAAAACAATCTTGAAATTCATTGAAACTAAACAATGACATGCAGTTTTATTCTTAATTGAGGTAAACATACAGTATGTCATTGTTTTGGTTTTAATGGATTTCACGATTGTCTTAATGCCATTGGGAAAAGTGAACATCAAAAAGATGGAAGTTTAATTCCTTTAATTTTGGCATTTTCATCACCAATTCCTATATCTATTATTGATGTAAGGTCACCAGTTTGCAGATTCATCATTTATTTCCTAAGACGACAATGTTCTGTGAGGAAGCTTAGCTCATTTTAACCAAGATCCAAGGACTTATTGGTTCTTTCAGTTCAAAAACCCGCAGGAACTTTTTGGAATGATTATTTCCTGGAGAATGTCTCCAAATGATTCTCTTTTAGTTCTTCTTCCTTTCCAAAACTCTTAAAGATGCATTTCCTATACCACTGAAAGGTTCTGGACCGGTAAGTGGCGTTTGTGCTCTCTTTCTGGTTGTGTGTTTGTGTTAGCCTCTTCATTTTTTTTGAACCCAGACTCCCTACTGCCTCCTTCATTGAGTTTCATTTGGCACTCCCACCATCACTTTGGGCCGATGACAAGGAGTTCAGTGCTTTGATAGAAGCTCGACTATCAGAATGGATCACTATGTCACACCTTGATTGTTTCTTTCGTTTGATTTTCTACACTCGATCGCTATGCAACGCGAAACAAGCTATTTGACCCAAGAGGAATGTGCCGAAGCGGTAGTTTTGCGAGAAGAAGGGTGGACATACACAAGAATTGCAGAAAGGTTTGGAGTTTCCCATACAAGTGTGTCCAGAATGTTGCAGCGATTCAGGGAGACAGGTATGAATGTCCGAAGACCAGGACAGGATAGAGCACGGGTAACAACTGCCACTCAAGAACGTTACTTGGAGAGTTTCTTCGTTGAGACAATGGTTTGCAACCGCTCGCCTCCTTCAAAATCAGCTTGAGCAAACTCATGGGGTGCAAATTAGCACTCAGACAATAAGAAATCGCCTCGGAGAATATGATTTAAGGCCTCGTGTCGGGGCAAGAGGCCCAGCTCTTACCCCAGCCCATCGAAGGGCGCGTTTGGATTTTGCGAGAGAGCATATCCATTGGGAAGAGGCTGATTGGGAAAGAGTTCTCTCTACAGATGAGTCTAGATTCTGTATCTACCGTTGTGATCGACGTTCCTTTGTATACAGACGTCCACAAGAAAGATATGCTCAGTGCAATTTCCTGATTACTACTGGATCGATTATGGTATGGGGTGGAATATCTTTGACTGCTCGCACAGACCCAGTGGTCGTTGATAATGGATCTATGAATGCCTATAGGTATATAAGGAACATTCTTGAAGAGCATGTAGTGCCAATTGCCCCATACATTAGTGAAAATTTCATTTTTATGGACTATAATGCCAGACCACATCGTGCGCGCATCGTTCGGGAGTACCTTGAAGAGGTTGAAGTCTCTCGAATGGAATGGCCAGCAAGAAGTCCAGATCTCAATTCGATTGCTCAGGTTTGGGACAACCTCAATAGAAGGCTGAGAAGTTCAGAAAATCATCCAGCTACTCTTAATGACTTAGGAATCCAACTCACAGAAATCTGGGAAGGATTAGATCAGAACATTTTGAGATCACTCAGGGTGGAAATACCAAGTATTAAATCACTTATCAACATTCCAGTATTTTGAAAATTGTTTATTTCCCTTCCTTAACATAAGATTCGGTGAAATCCTGAATTTTTCTTCCATTTAATGTGTCTTGTTTCGTTTAAAACCTTCCCGAGAGAACATGAAAAATAAGTTATAAAGTCAATGAAGAGTTAACTTTCATTAAAATTGAGATTTTCAGAATGTGCGTTAATTTTTTTGCGCAATGTATCATTTTCACAATTTGCTGCAGTACATTTAGGCATATTTCGTTCTGGATAGTTTTAATATGGTCCAATACACCACTACTTATTCACAACTCAGGTGAAAGCTTTCATATTTTCCACAAAAATGCCGAAAACTTTCGAAATAACGTACCTTGCCTGCTAATACCGTCATTTGAATAAAAAAATAAGTATAGTTAGTAGCATAACATGTTTCTTATATCCTGGTGCGAACAAAAATAGGCAGTTTCATAACATGTTTACTTCTGCCACATATCTTCTGGTCATATGACGCAAGTCTTCAGTTTTGAATTATGCTCCAAAGAAGCTGATGTATTCACAAAAAGACTTTCTTATGATGTCCAAACCAAATTTCCTCAGGTAACTAGATCTACTGGAGTGGTTACATTGAATAATTTAAACAAAACTGACATAAATAAGATATGGACCCGAAGAAGAGAATAATCTTTACCATAACGAAAACTAGAAAACTACAGACCTATCACTCTGCTCTGTACTGTGCAAGAACTTTAAAAAATTTCTGACAGAAAGGATCACCACCGAACTAAGGAAATCTATCCCTATGTATAACAATTCGGATTCAAAAGTAAAACCTCTTCTATTCTTCCCGTAACAATTCTAACAAATGTCATAAAAGATGGAGACAAATCGGCAGCTGAGTACATAGACATTCAAAAAGCCTTCGACAGCGTTCCGCAGAACGGACAAATACATATGAATTTTAAAAAATGGACTGCCTCACGTACCTACTCAAAATTATTGAGTAGTTCCTGGCCAATAGAACTAATCAAGTAAAAAGGAGAAAAGAACTCTCGAGTGCATTCACAACATCCACAGGGTTCACCTCTCTCTCCAATACAACTTGTACCGGGTTTTTCACTATAATTTGCCCCCCCCCTTTAACTTTGTTACTAAAGGAGATACAGAAAAATGTTTCGAATAAAAGTTTCACGAAATCAACTGAGGTTTTCTGATATGACTCCACAAACTGAAATATATACAGGATGGCCAACATAATGATGGCAACTTAATTTTTTCCAATGGAACACCCTGTATATTTTTCCATATTTGGTTAGCTCTTCTTCCCCTGATTTCGAATATCTAACATATGTTGGTCTATGTTTCTTGTTCTGAGCCCCACAGAGTTTCAAATTTCAAGAACCATCTGGCATAGCGTTTTGGAAGTTCGTGAATATTTAAATGGCCAATTTGATCTTTGGATTGGTAATGGCGCACCCATTTTCTGGCCACCAAACAGTCCTGATTCAACATCGTTGGAAACGTTTTTATAGCCGTTCCTGAAGGAAAAAAATTACTTCAGCAATAATGATAATCAATGAAAGCGGAGAAGAATATTAATGATATAAAGTCAACCAAGATTAAACCCATAATTCGGAACTAATCCCGTCAACGCACAAAGAATAATTATAATATTGTAATCATTTAAAACAAATTTTGAAGCTTTAATTTCTAACTTGAATCAGAGCCATAATAATGCTATCAAAAATAGTCTAAACAACTTGAGACAACGATATGAACTATGTGTATTGAATGAAGGTGCCCAATTCGAGCAATTTCTTTAGTTGATGTTATTCTTACCATACTACCATAGTTTATTGTTTTTCATTGGTTAAGTAATTGTTAAGTATTCATTCTAAAATAATACTTTTAAGTAGATTGTTTGGAAATGAAGAAATTCGTAGATATTTTACATATTTTTTAATTCGGTGTCATCATTCGAAAACTTTGAAACTCTGAAAATTGAAAGGACACATACGCATTTATATTCGAGATCAGGAGGAAATAGCCTATCAAAAAAGGAAGAATATATAGGTCAGGGTGTCCCATTTGAAAAAATATAGTTGCATCAATGTTGTTCACCCTGTATATCTTTCCATTGACGTTGTTATAACTCCAAAAATGAGCATTTTCAGTAAACGCACTCTGCCACTTGTGAAATGTTTACAGATCTTGTCAGGTGGTTCTTAAAATTTGAAACTCTGTGGTTCTCAGAATAAAAGGGATAGTCCAACATATGTTACATATTCGAAATCAGGGGAACAAGAGCTGGCCAAACATGGAAAAATATACAGGGTGTTCCATTTGAAAAAATGAAGTTGCTATCAATATGTTGGCCACCCTGTATATATTCCATTATGTGAATTCATATTGTGAAACCTCAGTCGATTTCGTGAAATTTTTGTATGAGACATTTTTCTGTATCTCTCTTAGAAAAAAAGTTAAAGGGGAGGACAAATTATAGTGAAAAACCCTGTACAGCTGAGATATCTATAGTTACAACTATTCAATTGAGATTATTGAGAACCACATAGAGAAGGAATCGTACCCCCTGCAATTCGCTGGTGAAACCAAACTGAAAAAATGTATGGAAAGGATACAAAATCTCACAGACAGCACTGTATATATGACGAACAACTCTTCTAGCATAAAAGTTGGCAATGACATAATAATACCAAAAACTACGTGTAAGCATTGTTTAAAGAGACAATAGCCCCGTTTACACGTACACTCCGAAGCGACGCTCCTGTAGCGTCGCTCCGATGCGGCACTCCGGAACGGCGTTCCAGAAGCGTGAGGTTGATGCGTGGTCGTCAATTAGAGCAACACTTTTGGATCGCGCATCGATGCGGCAGATTTTACTGTACGCTCCAAAACTCTCCGTGTGAATGCAAAATACAATAGTTTTGTAGGGGAGCGTGGAATTTCCGCTGTGGCGGAAACTCCACGTTCCGTGCTCTCTTATAAATACCAGTCAGTTGATTCGACTACCCGTAAGTGGACAGTGAAGTGAACATGAATTCGAGAAAAAGGAAGGCTATTGCGTGTTTAGGGCTGTATGTCATCAATGAAGAAGAGAATAAAACTCCTCGGAAAATTTGGGTTAAACAGTGGAGGTTGAATAGAGAGCGTTTTGATCATATGCCTCTATTAAGGGAACTCCGGGAAAATTATCCAGAGGACTACAGAAATTATTTAAGAATGGATGACATGACGTTTCGGCTTATTTTGAATTTTGCACTCGGATCTACATTTTCTTTGCAAAACTCAAGCAATTTATCATAGGCATTATTCCTCAAATTCTTATTTTTATATTCGTCACTTTTTATTTTCCATAAACAAGGAAAGTTTCTGTACATGTTTATGAATATTTCTAAATTATCCCTATTCCACATTGTGTGTAGATGGTACTGTTGAAACTGAGCAGAATTCAAGTTTATAAACATAAATAAAAATTTCCATCTGTGAAAATTCGAGAGAACGATAAGCATTTACTGCTACATATCTCGGTAGATCGGAGTGTGCGTGTAAATGCGACTTGAAATCACAACCAGCACATCTGGCACGTCGCATCAAATCGACGCTTTTGGACTCACGATGGTCTAGCATTCACACGCACGCGATTGGAGTTGAGGAATGGAGCGAACGCTCCAAAACTGCCAGGAAAACTGTCCGTGTAAACGGGCCTAATGGTGTAAGTATTCGGGAATACACATAGACAGCAAACTGAGTTTCAAACAACATATGAAAAAATAGAAAAAAACAGCTATTATACTGCTGGACACTTCAAATCACTCATGTTGAAAACCTAGGCATTAACATCAAAACAGCCTGTGTAATTTACAAGATGATTATGCAGACCGTTACTGGCTTATGGCCACATAATATTCTCAAATACCTGGAAATAGCAGAAAGAACTTGCCTTAGTAAGATGACTAAATTGAAACACCCAATCAATCAACACAAGCAGACTACATAGATTGGACATAAAATTTATCAAGAACCAAAGCAAAAAAACATTGAACGCCACTAATACACTGTTATGAAAGAAAAACCACTCAAAAGGCAAAATTACCAGCTCTCCCTCTAATTGAACAACTCTTAACTAACATATTTTCCACACTTCACAACTATTTCATACATACATAATTATTATTATATGGAAACTGTAGTTGCATTCTTAATTTCTTATATCCAGAACCTGAACATAAAGTTCAATAAAACTTATTAAACATTTGTCATTTATCCCCCAATGTTGAATAGAGTTGGCAAATTTTCAGTTGGTCGAAGAAATTGCTGAGCAGATTTCAAAATTTTCGAAGCAGTTGGTAAATTTCGGAGCAATTGGAAAAATGTCGAAGCAGTTGGTAAAATTACAACGTAGTTGGAATACATATTTCCAAAAAAGTTTTCATTAAATTATTTAAACCGGTAGAACTAAGCCCACGGTTCGCCCGGGCCCGACAAAAGCATGCAAAGAATAGCGACAATTGTACAAATATAATAAAATTCGTGTTGTGTCGGAGTACATTCAGGGTAACTGGCAATAAATGGTATTCATCCTATTGCTACTAAGTGGTTGAAAGATGAATAAATTTTCGGTTTTGGGTTTTGATGCCGCATGGACTGTGTCATAAAAAAACCATCTGGTACCAATTTGCGCTGTTTCACTCGTTCTCGGCCGGGCAGTATTTTTTCCTAATTCTATCGAATCTCCGTTCAACACGTAAATCAGTTTAGTACGCAAAAATGAACCGAAGAAGATATAAAGTGAAATGTGTGGTATGTGGTGCCATATTCAATAATGACTATAAAAAAATGCATGAACAAAAACTACACAAAGGGCAGAAAGTGTGTTTGAAAACTGTGGGTGTTGATAGTGCTGACAATCCATTCACGTAAATTAGGAGAAGGCACTTTCGCTTCAAGTAAGAGTTAAATTTCAAATGTATTTTGATAGGTCACTGGTTTGATGAATTACCGAACTCACTTCAATTCACTTAAGTTCCTAATTTTTTTGGATAGTAGAAGTTGGATCAATGTGTATTGTTTTTGAAGACCTATAAATTATTTTTAACTGTAGGTACCTGATTAATTAATCAGTAACAACCCTTGAAATTGTGTTGTGTAATTCGTAACATACACAGATGCTGTGATCTGTAAACTAGTCTTATTATTTTATTCGTTATTTATCTTTTTCTGATACATCTTATATGACTGATTACATATTTTATTTTCAGCTAAGTATTTTTTTAGTAAACTTGAACTTTCTCAAAATGTATTTTACCTCGAAAACCAAAATAAATATTATACCTGATAAGGCATGAACATCAGTGAATAAACCTTTTATTTTTCTAGTAATTGAGCTTAAAAATCGAAACATACAAATAATAACAGATAACCTGTCATCCTGCAGAGTGTGCTTATATGGAACCTAATGCAGATTAAAAAAAGTATCACAACAAAATTCTTCAATTATGTATTTTTTCAATACTCTCGCGAAAAACATCGACTTGCAATCCAAAACTCCCTCCCCCTTACATAATCGATTTTTTTAAATCTTCAATGCAGTTGGCAAAATTTCGAAGATTGACATAAATCATCGACTTAATTCAAAATCAACGATTTGATTGCCCAATCAAGCTTTGTGAAACCCACCGTAATTCAATCAATGGATTAAATAAGTTTGATTATTCCATTCATGAAGATCTCGAGATAAAACGAAACTAATTCCTGTTAGAACCATTTACCTATAATACTAGTTAGTATTATAAATCTATCAATTTTTAATCGAGTTCGTAAATAATTGGACTTTTTACGAGCGAAAAAACACTTTTGCATAATATGCTTCAGCTACCAAAAAATAGCTAAAGTTTCCTGGAATTAGCGCGATATCCCCGTTTCAATATCTAGAAGTTTAGAAGTTAGAGCAAGAATCAGATGTCACTATTAAATAATACGTGGAAATAAAATAAATTGCCTAATAGGGTGTGGCTCGGACAATATGGCGGTAATTCATCAGAAATAAGTGGGAAATCTGTTGATTTAAATGTTTCATATCAATATATATCTTGGAAAATAAGCAATTTGATTCATATTACTCTTAACAACGACAATTGTGAATTTTGAATCCATGAAAAAGTTTATACAAAAAAGCTGTGCACGTTTACTCACCTCGAATACAAAAAAATGTTTCTCTAAATTAGCTCTGAGAGTCAATAAAACACAAACTAAACACTAATTATCCAAAATAACAATAATAACTAAACAATAACTAAAATTAAACTAAAACTTGAAGATCCTCAAACAATCAAAATTCGCAATGCACAATTAGGTTTTCACTCAACTAGCTCGACGAACGGATGAACGGAATGACTAGCGGTTTAGGTTTAGGCTTGCACTTAGAAGTGGATATCGCGCGTGACAGTTAAATGCGCGCGAAAAGCCTTCTATTTGATAAAGTTCTATATTCGAATATATATGTATAGAATTGGCGCGTTCGCGTCTACGCTACTCTCACCCCACGGGCCCACACCCTCAAGCCGGGTTTCACAAAACTCCAATCAGCTTGATTAAGATGTCTAAAATAATGGTGTATGCACTGATTAGATTTTGTTTCGCGATTTTGGAAATTTGGGGTTTGTTTGTTCAAAATGTACTACAGGTGGCGTAACATTTTTATTTTCTAGCCCGTTTTTGATTTTTAGTACAAAAACCCAAAATTGGTCAATTAAATGCTAATAACTTCTAATCTTAACAGAAATGTCCGGTTTTTTTCATTCATTTTAGTAGTCTTATGTGTCCCCAATCGTACTAAAGTAGTTTGAAGCACCATTGTATCCAAAAAGTTATGTACAGAGCATTTAATCTTTACAAAAAAAGAAAGAAAATAAGAAATCTGACCTTTGATGCCAATTAAAAAATAAATAAAATACATACAGGTGTTCAGACACTTTCAAAAACATGCGTAGTTATTGCTCTTTCGTTTGAGGTATCATTTATCTAGCTAAGTCCTAAACTTTTTTAATTAGGGTACCTGAACCAGTTAAAGGTCGTAAATATGGATTTTTTTGGAATTAAAGAAAAAAATGTTTTGTACTGTAAAAATTTATTGTTGGTGTTCAAAATGTCCTCCACCATTGCGTATACACTTTCTACAACGATTTCGTACTTCAGTTGTGGTTACTTTCATTTGCATTTCCTGTTTCATAATTTCAAACGCTGCCTCTATTCGGTGAACTAATTCTTCTCTCGTGGTGATTTCTGCTTTTTATACGAGTTCTTTCGCCCGACCCCACACAAAAAAATCCAACGGAGTTAGGTCGGGCGATCTGGCAGGCCAGGGCACATTGCAGCACATTGGGCTGTAGGCGTCCGCGAACACCTGAACCGCTGTTTTCCTGGCAACTGGATCGGGAGAGACGGACCCATCCCCTGGCCTGCCAGATCGCCCGACCTGACTCCGTTGGATTTTTTTTGTGTGGGGTCGGCGAAAGAACTCGTTTACAAAACAGAAATCACCACGAGAGAAGAATTACTTCACCGAATAGAGGCAGCGTTTGAAATTATGAAACAGGAAATGCAAATGAAAGTAACCACAACTGAAGTACGAAATCGTTGTAGAAAGTGTATACGCAATGGTGGAGGACATTTTAAACACCAACAATAAATTTTTACAGTACAAAACATTTTTTTCTTTAATTCCAAAAAATCCATATTTACGACCTTTAACTGGTTCAGGTACCCTAATTAAAAAGTTTAGGACTTAGCTAGATAAATGATACCTCAAACGAAAGAGCAATAACTACGCATGTTTTAAAAGTGTCTGAACACCTGTATGTATTTTATTTATTTTTTTAATTGGCATCAAAGGTCAGATTTTTTATTTTCTTTCTTTTTTTGTAAAGTTTAAATGCTCTGTACATAACATTTTTGGATACAATGGTGCTTCAAACTACTTTACTACGATTGGGGACACATAAGACTACTAAAATAAATGAAAAAAACCGGACATTTCTGTTAAGATTAGAAGTTATTAGCATTTCATTGACCAATTTTGGGTTTTTGTACTAAAAATCGTAAAAGTTCCCTTAAAAATCAAAAACGCGCTAGAAAATAAAAATGTTTGTATGAATATGTTCTACATGGGCTAGTGTATCACCCTCTTAAAGGTTTGCACCCAGCTACCAAACACCCTGTATAAAAGTTATCATGATCACAACAGTAATCAAACGCATCCTATGTAAATGTATCAGCTCGCACATATTTGTCGCAATCTGTTCAGCATGAATATCGTTATTATACATAGCTCATAATGTGTTCACAGCCTCACTTTGGTTGAAAACTCGTGGATAAGAAGAAATCATATACATAAATGAAAAATTAGAGTTAAAGAACATACCTTCAGATGTTAAATGTCCATTCATTATTATTTTTAGGACGATAATCTACGTCAACTTGATACTCTTGGAAAATATATCCGTCCCTCATCTTTTATTTGTTCAGCCCATTTCGATAAGGATAGCATGAGCATAAAAAATCTCCTCAAGAACGCAATACCATTATGCACATAAGAATTTTTCACAATTAATTTAATAATTATATACATAGTTTTTCCTCATAGACTGTAAAGACTTTCTTTAGTACAAGTTGTTTTTCTACTAATCACTTTGGAATGTTCGTTGTAGTTTACATAACTTTATGCATTATTGAAAATATTCTTTTTGTAAGATAATGACAACTGTATAGATTGCTTTATATTTGATGTCCTATGGAGTATTTCAGACTTTGTATTTTTCTTCAGAAACACATTGTGAAAACTAGTTATGAAATGTTATTTTTTACTGTTATAGTACTAGTTCAATTTTGTTCAACAAGCAGCAGCGTTGGTTCTTCTCAAAGATGTAACAGGCAATATCTCAATTATGATGAATAAGTTACTGCTTCATGAATAATATATACATACTTGTATGCACTTTAGGGAATAAATGTATACTTTTAATCTCTCTAGGATTAAGAGTAGATAATACAATGCATCACATTACCTATGAATGTCCGACTAGAAGATTTTCTGGCACAACTTCTGACTTTTTGCATGCAACAGCATGTGAGCTGTGATGCTACACATAATTTTGTCTGTACACTGTACTTGTTTTTTTACAATGTTTGTATATTTTTCTTGTGATTGTGCATTTAACTTCTGTGGATGTTTGTATACGCCATAAGCTAAATAAATAGTAGATAATACATATTTCTTGGGATTTTTGTGGAAGTAGATGGCATATAGATTTTTCTGCGGCTTCTTAAATTGGGATTCTCTTTTTTACCACGGAATCGATTAAAAGAGAAATCAGCTATAGGTACAAGATTTCTATGTTTTCAGTGTCCTAAAGTGCATAAAATAATGTATATAAACCTCGGGGCTGAAATTATTCTAATCTTTCTGAGAATTGTACAAATTTTTCGCTTCGGGATTAAAAGTGCCACTTTAGACCCTGTTATATAGATAGATAGATGTTTATTTGGAAAACCTCATACAAAACAAAATAACACAAAATTTTAATATAATATATTATCATTGAATCTTTCACATATACCTTTATTGTCATAAATAAATCGAAGGTAATTTTAAATAATCAAGTCCCATAAAAAATATAAACAAGATAATAATTCAAAGAACACAACATAAAAAAGGCACCCATTCTTATCAGTAGGAACATATTATTTCTATTTTTACATTAAGTTTCCTATGCCCAAATTTTGTTTCTATTTGTTCATCTTTGACGAGACATTTTTGAATTAAAAAATACATAGATATACTTAATATTTCAAATTTTCAGGTATATTCATTTATTGTTATAAAGGGCTGAGCCAATTTACAATTATTACTATAAGATTTTCAAACCACAAAGTATTGTAGCTGCTAAAAATATTCTGAAATATTTCTTCTTTATATTGTGAATATGTTCAATTGAAATTGCTGATGAAATATATGAAAAAAATTATTTTGATTTCTTTAAGTTCCAGTGATGAACCTCCTGTCCCCTATATCCCGTCCCCCATCTCCCATCAAAAAAATGAAAATTTTTTTGTTTTGATTAAGAATAATATTGTAACAATTAATCCTCCCCCTAACTGGAGTATACATAAATTGGAGAGACATATTATTTTCTCCAAAATAACTCTCAAAAAGTATGCTCCGTTCAGTGCAAATACTGTTTAATTTTTATAACAGCTGGTGCAAATGAATGTAGTGCTCGCACTTATTTCAAATACCGATTGAGGAAGCAGGCGAAGAAAAAATGTGTAGTCACGATCCACGATCAATAACACAAAATATTTGAGATAAAAAATGAAAAATTAAACTCTGTTATTGAAAGACTAAAGAAGGAAAAAGCCGAGATACAAAATTTGGGTTTTTTAATAAAAGATTTATCTGTCGCTCAGCAGAATATGGTAACTGCGTGTTACAACTCGAGCCAGTGTAAAAAGAACGGGGTTCGTTACACTCTTGACTGGGTGTATTCTTGTATTTTAATGAAAATCAAGAGCACAAAATTATATAATCATATAAGAGAAAATAATATTCTTCCATTGCCAGTTCCAAGCACACTTTCAAGGTAAATAAGGCCAGTGATAATTGTATCAGAAGTCATGATGATAAAAACATTGTTCTTTTCTTTAGATATATAAAAAATATTGACGGCTCATTTGGATTCCACAAAGAAGTTTTTCAAATGCTGAAGAAAAAAACGCAGCATATGGAAGTGTGGGAAAGACAAGGTTGCTTGCTTGTGGACGAGTGCAAGGTGTCAAAAACAAAAAAATATGACAAGAATACTATGGAATTGTTTGGATTTATCGATTTGGGTCATCACACCCCACAAAAAATGAAAAACAGTCTTGGAGATCATGCTTTGGTAATTATGTTTCAACCATTTGCAGGCCATGGTCTCCAAGCATTGGCTTGTTTTCTAAGTGGGGGTGATATTTCGGGCGATATTTTATCCAAATTGATGCTTGAATGCGTTATTTTATGTGAAAATGCTGGTCTTTATATTGACGCTATAAGTGAAGGGGCAACATGGAACAGAGAATGTGGAAGCACTTGAATATTGAGAACACCAATGAGCCATGGTGTGACCACCCCATGGATGATTCACGGAAATTAAGAATGTGCTCAGTCTTTCCACACCTAATCAAGTGCTTAAGGAATAATTTGGACAATAAAAAATGATTCAGGGTACACCTCAGTATAAAATTAGTTGATCCAAAATTACTCGAGTCGAGTCGAGTATTCAGATTCCAGAGGATTATTAACATTTTCCTCTGAAAATTTAATACATTTTTTGCATGAAATAGAAGCAAATATAACAGACATATTTGAGAAAGATCTCAATCGAAACTGCCTTTTAGAAGTTTTGAGAATATTGCGTCAAAATATACTGTGGGAAAATATTCCGTGATAATATTCTGTTGATGATATGTATACAACATAAAACATACATAATATAACATACAACATTAAATATAAAACATAGAACATAAAACATAGAACATAAACATAAAACATAAAAGTTGAAGCTTACTCGAGTCCAAGTATTTCAGATTCCAGAAGGTTGGGTCGAATTACAACATTTACAAAATTTAGTTGAATATGAGTCTACAAAAATGTTTAGAATGGCATTCAAATTAACCCCAAGTCGTGTATTTCCAAAGTATGGAGAAAAATGAATACAAGATTAGCATTTCAGGTAAAAAAAAAAAAATATTTTTTTTTGTCACCAGGAATTAACGAAAATATAATTTGGATTCATTTTCTAGTTATTCAGCAATACAACTGCTGAAGCTTTAGAAAGATGTTATGTTATGTTGAGAGATGGTACGGGATGTTACAGAATGTAACAACATACAACATAGAATGGGATGATATGTATACAACATAAAACATACATAATATAGCATACAACATAAAACATTAAATATAAAACATAGAACATAAAACATATGATGAAATCTCTTATTGAAATCGGGGTCCTGAAAGGAAAAAGTTAATTTTTGATCTTGAAATAGAGGGAAATTTTTCAGAGCATGAAGAAGAATTTTTGGAGGTGGAAGAAGCATTTGCTTATTTTTGTGGATATGTGGCCAAAAAACTAAAAAATTATACAGATTGTCAGGGATGGATGCACACAATTATTGGGATGGAAAATGAAAAATTTAATTTGTTCATTTAAAATAAGAGTAGAGGATTTTTAACATTTTCCTCTAAAAATTTAATAAATTTTTTGCACGAAATAGAAGCAAATATTACAGACATATTTGAGAAAGATCTCAATTGAAACTGCCTTTTAGAAGTTTTGAGAATATTCCGTGATAATATACTGTGGGAAAATATTCCGTGATAATATTCTGTTGATGATATGTATACAACATAAAACATACATAATATAACATACAACATAAAAAATTAAACATAAAACATACAACATAGAACATAAAACATAAAAGTTGAAGCTTTGGAAATTCATTGACAAATATTGAATGACACGCATTTGCAGAGGATAAAAAAAGATGCTCGTTCACTAACTTCGCTGCAGAGAAGTGTGTGTATTTACCGTGAGAAATCACGAGAGATGAAAACCTACGTATGTAGGTAGTGTTAAGAGACCAGACAAAAAACATAAAATAATTGATATCTTTGGAAATTAAGTTCGTTAATGATTTACAGGAACTGGAAAGTTTTTTAGTATATTTAGATTTGTGGAAGCAGATTTCCCCACCAAACTTCTTCATGTCCAAATCAACCCATTAGGGATTTCAAGCGACAATATCTTGCACCCTAGATGTATCAAGATATTTGACTAAAATAGGCTTCAAGTATCTAATGACTTCGAAGCTAAACCAAGACCATTTGGAGGTGATTTTTATTTATTTTTTAATGCTTCTCTGCAATTATTATAATTTTCAGCATTTTTTTGGAATGATGCGGGCTGCTGGAGGATGCAATAGCCATTCCCAATCAATACAGGTTGGACAAATATTTCGCCTCATGTCGCTGTACTCCCTCATAAAACCACCTAG
The DNA here is from genome assembly GCA_013421045.1 of Propylea japonica. Classification (NCBI taxonomy): domain Eukaryota; kingdom Metazoa; phylum Arthropoda; class Insecta; order Coleoptera; family Coccinellidae; genus Propylea; species Propylea japonica. Next base: position 21,705,782 of record CM024239.1, read on the forward strand.
GGGGAGCAACATAACAGGAGGAGATATGATGAAATCTATTCTTGAAATCGGGGACCTGAAAGAAAAAAGGAAAAAGTTAATTTTTGATCTTGAAACAGAGGGAAATTTTCAGAGCATGAAGAAGAATTTTTGGAGGTGGAAGAAGCATTTGCTTATTTTTGAGGATATGTGGCCAAAAATCAAAAAATTATACAGATTGTCAGGGATGTATGCACACAATTATTGGAATGGGAAATGAAAAATTTAATTTGTTCATTAAAAATAAGTAGAGGATTTTTAACATTTCCCTCTAAAAATTTGATAGATTTTTTGCACGAAATAGAAGCAAATATTACAGACATATTTGGGAAAGATCTCAATCCAAACTGAAGTCTATCATTTTTTTGTCCTAAGAGTGTTGTAGCTTGCAATGAGCATAGAAATGCCATATAAAAATATGCACTAAATGCTTACTTGACATCAAGAATGAGCATTTCTTGTAGAAAAGAGCATAATGAAAGGGCAGAACAAAATAAATTGAAACATTATGCAAAATTGGCGAAATTGTACTGAACCACACGCAAATAAAATGATAACTAAGGAAGGTAAATGAGGGAATTAAAGGTCAGAGAGCCAGGTCCTCTCTTAACAAGTACATCTCATCAGCAAAACTACCTAGTGATGCTACAATTCAAAAAGTAAGCATTCTGAGGAGCTTTGACAGGATGCTATGATACATCAAGCAAAATTTCAAATATGTAACATTAGATAATACACAAATGGTTCAAAAAACACGATAAGGGCTGTTGCTGGAATATACGGAGCAAGCACCAAGTGTACAATATCTCTAGGCTTCTACTCAAGTGTTCTTTAGGCAGAAATACTTGCAATCGAAAGATGTGCAGATAGAAACCTGGAAAGAAACAATCAAGGGTGTGACATAGTGATCCATTCTGATAGTCGAGCTTCTATCAAAGCACTGAACTCCTATGTCATCGGCCCAAAGTTGATGGTGGAGTGCCAAATGAAACTCAATGAAGGAGGCAGTAGGGAGTCTGGGTTCAAAAAAAATGAAGAGGCTAACACACAACACACTAACCAGAAAGAGAGCACAAACGCCACTTACCGGTCCAGAACCTTTCAGTGGTATAGGAAATGCATCTTTAAGAGTTTTTGGAAAAGGAAGAAACTAAAAGAGAATCATTCTGGAGACATTCTCCAGGAATTAATCATTCCAAAAAGTTCCTGCGGGTTTTTGAACTGAAAGAACCAATAAGTCCTTGGATCTTGGTTAAAATGAGCTAAGCTTCCTCACAGAACATTGTCGTCTTAGGAAATAAATGATGAATCTGCAAACTGGTGACCTTACATCAATAATAGATATAGGAATTGGTGATGAAAATGCCAAATTAAAGGAATTAAACTTCCATCTTTTTTGATGTTCACTTTTCCCAATGGCATTAAGACAATCGTGAAATCCATTAAAACCAAAACAATGACATACTGTATGTTTACCTCAATTAAGAATAAAACTGCATGTCATTGTTTTAGTTTCAATGAATTTCAAGATTGTTTTAATGACATTGGACAAAGTGAATACATCTATGCATTGAGGATGAAAATATGAATTTTCCGAAACGTAGGAAAGGATGAAAGTTTAATTTCTTAAATTTGGCCTTTTCACCACCAATTCCTATATCTAATACGATGAGAATGGAATAATCAGAAACTGATGAGTATAGATTCTGTGGGAAACAGGAAACTCGTCTTAACCTGGTTACAGAATGCATTGCCATAGCAAGACTGCGTGATGAAAATTGTGAACAAGAAAATTATAAAAGGAATGAGGATTTACCTTCCTTGAATCCCTCTCAGATACTGGAGACCACCCTCTGGAGCTGGAGTGCGAGAACATGATGAGGAACATAATAGACTGTGAAGTCGCAGTGGAATGTACCCATGTTACCAAACTACAAGAATAACATCATCTGTGGCCATTTGCTATTCATACTGCTGTTCATTTAACACAAATAATGTCATTGTTTTTTAACATCCTGTAAAATGTGAAATTTTTAGCTTAGAAATTTCTGCATTTATACTATTATGCCTGGTAAATACCAAGTACTTATTTCTTAAGGATCTCCAATGTTTAGACATTATTATTATTATTAGACATAATTTAGAATCAGGGAATATGTCGTATTAGATTAAAAAACAAAACAATTATTTTCATTTGGTCGGGCACATAACAAGAAATTTTGCAGAATTAAACAAAAACCCTTTATACATTATCAGACAAAAATCGATTAAGTTTTCACTCAAAATTTACAGATTTTATGCTATTTATATAAAGATTACATTTTATTCCTCCATTAAATCAAAATTCTATTGAATTGTTTTCATATTTAAGAATTGCAGTTCCATAATTAGATTTTTATTTCTAGGAATTTGAGAATAATATCATTAGAACTGATTACGTATAAATATTGAATAAACCAGAGAGAATTTCAGACATATTTGTTGTTTCATTATGAACTCAAATTTAAGAAAAAGGAGTTTGAGCATGCGATAAGAGTTTTCTTGAATTTACGTTGAATTAAAGCAGAGGTGATTATATGAAACAGTTATTTTCTTTATGAAAATATATATGCAGTTTAAATAATTCTTTTTGTAATTTTTTGAGATTGAAATGAAATTTGTACGTGCAAGGACATAGTTTTCTTGAAGCCCTCACATCTACTTGAGTTCATTAGAACTTTGGAGCTTAAGGGCGAGCTGTAGACGGAAGAGTGTCAAGAACAGCTCTGGCCTCTGATGGGGGCATAATAGACCTTGAGGTCGCAGTGAACTTCAAACCCCTTTTAAACTGTCAAATAAGATTGAAATCTTAGAAATAAACTTAATTCAGTTACCTACCTAAAATCTCAAACAAGACATTTTCACTATCTTCTGATGGAACACCACTGTACCAACTGAATTCCAGCAGAGACTGTTTTTCAACCTAATTTTACATCATAGTTACAAATGAAACTACAATATAAAATGCTGGTATTTGCTTTTCATTCATCTACATTTATAGTCGTAAATAGCAATCTTTTAATTATTTGAAACTGAACCATATTTCAACTGAGCACGCCGTTTCTTGCAGATAACCAAAATTATTCGTTGGACAGGATGCACTGCAAATTATAAAACAGATGTTATACAAGCAATCAGATATTTTAAATTTACCTACCTTTGCTATAGGTATCCATAAATTAGGGAAATTATAAATTATGAACCCTTTACTGAAATCCTATATTTTACTCAAAATGTGGCCAGGTCATTTATAAGAAATAATCAACAGAAGCCAATAAATGCAAGCACAGCTAGGGACAATCCGAGAATAGCCTGGCCCTGGGATCGAAAAAATAAATTCATAAATTTGTTTGGTTATGTTATTGATACGACTGTCACTTCAAATCCTAAACCATAGAACAAATTCTTTTCTCTATGATGTTGTTCGTATACACAGAACCCGGGTCCGTGACCCGAGTAGATCCGTCACGTGACCCGATGGATCGAGTCAGTAACTCTGAGTAAGTTTCCGAAAAGGCCTATTTGTAGCCTATTCGTTTTGAAGTATTTCGTGCTCCTGAGTAACTCAAAAGCTCAAAATACGGCTTGCCATTGGCTGCGCACAAGCGCTGGAACAGCTCAGGAGCTCGAAACTCTTCAAAACGAATACCATATTGTTTGAAAAAAGACTTTGATACACGTTACAAATAATGTTTTATCTCCATCACAGAACCATTCTCGAAGTCCAGCCGTTTGTCTATCCAAAATGATTAAATCTGTCAACGAAAAATTGACAACAGCGCCATTGCGGCGTTATCCGAAAGAACCGAAAGAAACCCAATTGGTTGAATGTCATTCCATTCAAAAAGTGACAAGTGCATACACCATTATTTTAACATCTTACTGCCTACTAAATCCTGGCAACACGGATGACATTTAAACCACAGAAACTCCAATAGCCGCCATATTGGAGCCGGGTGGAGACGATTCCATTTGAATGTCTAGGGGGTGTCCGCTGTCCGGATTTCGAAGCTTGTCAACTACTAATTTTGTGGTTGATTGGTTATTTAATGATATTCTGTGTTCAGCATTCCTCGAAAATGAGAGAGAGAGAGAGAGAAAACAACATCATCTCTTTTTATAAAATTCGAACAGGAAAAATATTTATTGAAACTAATACAGTTTTAAATAATAAACTTTATTTATATTATTTTTACAGTTTCAAACAAACCCAAAGACATGCATGATTAAAAAAGAACGAATTCTTATAATCACCCACACAGAGTGAGTGGTCTTACAATTTCAGTGATTTGATTTTCACACAAATGATAAAATTATCTTGAATGAGATTATAAAAGATATTCGAAAAGTTAAACGGTCATTATTGTTCACATAAGTTAACTAGTTTCACTTCACAATAACACTGTGAGCGATTGATAATTGCAGCAAATGTGAATTCTTACGATTCGGATCAGTTTTCCAAATAAAATGAAATCAATTTGATTTTTTAAAAACCTACGGGGTTCAATGAAACAGAAAATTATAGATAAGGATATTTGAATTGTCCATTATTCCACAGTTATGTACCTATTATGATCACTATTTTCACTTCACAATAACACTGCTTCAACTGAGGAGGGTAAGAAAGATCTGCAGTCGGAACATTCAAAACCTGGATCGGGGCAGGCAGTAACACTTCTAGAAATAATGAAATAATTTAAAATGCCTTTTTATTGGTGAGACTGTTTATTAATGACTGCAAATTCTTGCCTGCTCGACTAGTTTCGATGAGTATCTCTCATCATTCTCAAGAGCCAAGTAACTAGACAACTGCAAAGAGAGAAAGACAAAAAAGATAATTGAAAAATAATTGTCAATAATAACAATAAATAACTCACGATGCAGCAGTCTAGCACAGTTCTCCAGCCAGGACAAAGAATCGACCTTGACACATTTTATGGTCTTTTAAAAATCACAAATACGATGAAGTCAAATTTTAAAATATAAGTATAAATAGTTACATTACAAACAATAACAAAACAAACATCAATACGCACGCGTACACAATTCTGCTGCAGAAATCATAAAATCGACGGATCAAGGTCGAACGCATCAATCTACTCAGTGGCGGCGCGGCAGATAAAACAAGACAGTGAACACTAGGGTTAAAATAATAAATATCAAGAGGTTACAACAGAAGATCCCGAGTTTAACGTGACTAAATCGGTGGACGGTGTGTCTGCTGTAGATGGTGTGTCCAGTAAGATATCAAATAAGCGTGGGAAGGTTTGCGTTGACAAGGCATTGAGGGTGTTAAGTGACTTATCATTGATATGACAGAAAATTTCTATATCTTCCAGCACAGACTGTTTCAAACTAAATTTAGAGGGATGTAAGATTTTAACATCTGAATTCACGTCAAAACCGTGTTTGGAAAACCTTAAGTGTCTGCCAAACACTGATTTGTTGCACCTCTCATTTTTCTGACTGCGAAGATGTTCAGAGGTACGCTGTTGTAAAGTGCGCCCCGTCCTACCAATGTAGGTACACTATATTACACTCCGGATCACCACAGCTCAATTTGTAGACACCACCAGTAACAGTGGTGTCTACAAATTGAGCTGTGGTGATCCGGAGTGTAATATAGTGTACCTACATTGGTAGGACGGGGCGCACTTTACAACAGCGTACCTCTGAACATCTTCGCAGTCAGAAAAATGAGAGGTGCAACAAATCAGTGTTTGGCAGACACTTAAGGTTTTCCAAACACGGTTTTGACGTGAATTCAGATGTTAAAATCTTACATCCCTCTAAATTTAGTTTGAAACAGTCTGTGCTGGAAGATATAGAAATTTTCTGTCATATCAATGATAAGTCACTTAACACCCTCAATGCCTTGTCAACGCAAACCTTCCCACGCTTATTTGATATCTTACTGGACACACCATCTACAGCAGACACACCGTCCACCGATTTAGTCACGTTAAACTCGGGATCTTCTGTTGTAACCTCTTGATATTATTATTTTAACCCTAGTGTTCACTGTCTTGTTTTATCTGCCGCGCCGCCACTGAGTAGATTGATGCGTTCGACCTTGATCCGTCGATTTTATGACTTCTGCAGCAGAATTGTGTACGCGTGCGTATTGATGTTTGTTTTGTTATTGTTTGTAATGTAACTATTTATACTTATATTTTAAAATTTGACTTCATCGTATTTGTGATTTTAAAAGACCATAAAATGTGTCAAGGTCGATTCTTTGTCCTGGCTGGAGAACTGTGCTAGACTGCTGCATCGTGAGTTATTTATTGTTATTATTGACAATTATTTTTCAATTATCTTTTTTGTCTTTCTCTCTTTGCAGTTGTCTAGTTACTTGGCTCTTGAGAATGATGAGAGATACTCATCGAAACTAGTCGAGCAGGCAAGAATTTGCAGTCATTAATAAACAGTCTCACCAATAAAAAGGCATTTTCAAATTATTTCATTATTTCTATATAATGGTGGACGCTAAAGGGTTCAGAGATACTAAGTAACACTTCTTACTGAAAAGAGCAAAAAGTATCATTCAATTATTAAGTTTCACAATATGAAAAGTTAAATATATATGTATATTAGTTCATTATTTTTGAATCTATCTTTTCAGACTACATTACTTGCCAATTGTTGTTTTCACAAAATTAATTTCAGAATTATCAGTTAAATATTTGAATAAAACGAATATATTGCAGACAAGTCTCTGTATATTGCAAAAAAAGATTTTCAACTTGATACTGAAAACAAAGAAAACATACCTGCTGGAAAGAAAATGCATCTTATCTTACAAGATCCCTGCAGAAACATAAATAATAACTTGAATCACAACACTTTATTTTACCCAAAATCATTAATCACTTTCGCTATTTGCAATAAAACATTCATTTCAAATTTCAATCATTTCTCGAACTCAAACAATGAAACATGTTACCCTTTAAAGAATTTTGAATGTTTATTGTTGAATTTGAATGATCCTACTGACTTTGGCCAAAATTCTCGAACGACAGGTACCAGATATTATATTGCTCATTCAAACAGAACGGTTTATTAAAGTCGATAAAATTTACCCATTTTGATATCAATTCATAAAATTAGTAGAGTAATCTGATTCTAAGTATGCCTCCAAAATGAAACTTTTGGTAGATTCTAACAATGTGGATTTCTTGAAATTTGACTGTGAGCAATAATTTCTTAGTGATTTCGATTGAATGGAAAATATTATTGTTAGAAAGAACAGTGTATATTGTTTCTAGTGAACAATTGCTGGACTTATCCAGCAAAGATACCAAGGCTCGTAAAGCACAAATGCCGAAGGGTTACAATGAGGAGAATATAAAATTAAACAGGTTGAACTGGTTTAGGATAAAAAGGTACCTACATTACGTTGAACTCATTATAAATCCTTTATATAAGTAGATGATAATTCATGAAATATTATTGTTTCGGTAGTTCTGTAAATCTGTAATAGTGAAGTTTAATAAATCTTGTCTTAATATAAGTAGCCTCTCTTCTGCAAAAAAATATTGAATGAAAGAATTATACTAATATTACTTTAAAATTAGAATAACTCCTGCGCAGGAGGCTTATCAATTAATAAAAATTATACCTAACCAAACTTCCATTCTGAAAGAGTATTGGGAGAATTGTACTAATAGTACTTTCGATTAGAATAACTCCTACACAAGAGGTTCATCAAATGAAGCCAATTCATAATTTTCAGGGTGAATATTAAGTTATTAGTGACCAGCAGATATCGACCAGATTTTGGTGTCATTGTATTCATTGAGTCTTCCTGAACAACATTAGTGAAACCAACAAGTGGCGGTCTGTCTTAGTTTAGAAGATATGGGCCCCCAAAGTTCCAAAAATGTACCATCTTCACGTCACTATTTCGTCTATTTCCACTATAAAACACAAAAACACTGCCCCGATTTGGTCTATAAATCACCCTCGAACATTCACATAACGATTCGAATAGTTTCATTTCAGGTAAATTCAATAATTAACGCAAAAACAAAGAAATTCTAGACGTACCACGTAACCACACTTTCGACGTAAAGCGCGCCGTTCTTCAAGGTAAGGTAAGTTTGGCACCGCCGCATTGTCAAAGACTTGGGGTTTGTTTATCTGTGCGCACGATTTGCCAAATGATGGCGGGAATTACGTTTTTAGCGCGATAATTGAAACAGCTGATTGGAAACTGAAAACCAGGATATCGATATTTTATTTTATGATTACTTATACATATTTGGTTGATCTTCATTTCGTACATGGCAATTGCGATCTGGGTATGTCGCTATCTGCATACTTTATAAAGGATTTTTAATTTAGGTTAATATAATTCTTGGAAAAGCGCGCCATCGGCAACCCCTAACCTTCTATTTCTATTCTATCAATCAGTCGATGGTCAGCAGTTTAAGTGGTCACACCCAATTTTGGTTTTTCATTGATTGCTCTACTATATATACCTTTCATTCCTTTATTTTTCTGCCATTTCACTATTTGGTGATAAATAAAAGAACACAACCCAAAACTTTCACTTGCCTGAAGCTTCCAGTTTTCAGAGATATTAAATTCAATTTAGGTAGTTAGTTATATAATATTTAAATCTGAATAAATCACCTGTTCATCAAGTGTGTTGAGATTAAAATCGAAATTTATATTTTAACAGATTGACAACTGCAATATCATTCAAACTTCGATAAATAATTCATAGCCTACAATTATTCTTCATAAAACCCCTAAATAATCTTGAAAAGTGTTATACGAATATGTCTATACAATTAGAAACTCCTAAAAATATGCAGTCAGACACATAATAGCTATTGATATTATATATTATACTCAGATCAACAAAATAGTATTTTATTGATCTGGTATTATATCATATCCTTAATAACTATATGAATATTCAATCGTTTGATTCAATATCCTTTCATGATGCACATTTAAATGATTGTTTTGAATATGATTAATTTATGTCACTATGTCAAATTTCATATCTATCATGAAAATTATTCACCTCGTTCATATTACTAGAAACATTCGATTGATAAATATGTCAAACATACAATATTCTCGCACAGAATTCGATATGTATAGACATATTGAATATCTAAACCGTATCGGATCACATAGGATATAATAATAGTATTCAATCATATTCTATAAAACGTTAATAGTTGAAATAAAATCCAATCAGATATTAATTTATGAATGTAATGTACGCACAGAATATGACATATTATATGAACCTATTCTAGGTTAATTAAATCAGATTCAAACCGAAACAGTTTCCGATCAGCTGATTCTAAAACAGCTGTTCATGTCACTCCCGAAAGAACTGATATGCGGCGGTGCCAAACTTACCTTGAAGAACGGCGCGCTTTACGTCGAAAGTGTGGTTACGTGGTACGTCTAGAATTTCGATGTTTTTGCGTTAATTATTGAATTTACCTGAAATGAAACTATTCGAATCGTTATGTGAATGAATTTTTGTGTTTTTATAGTGGAAATAGTGACGTGAAGATGGTACATTTTTGGAACTTTGGGGGCCCATATCTTCTAAACTAAGACAGACCGCCACTTGTTGGTTTCACTAATGTTGTTCAGGAAGACTCAATGAATACAATGACACCAAAATCTGGTCGATATCTGCTGGTCACTAATAACTTAATATTTACCAAATTAAAAATTAGTACCATAATCTCCTCAAATTCCGAATTCAATTATTAATAATTTCATTATTCATTGCTTGTTTTTCCTGGTGTGCTGAACAACTTAGAAGTAAACTGAAAATAGAATCAATACTCCAATAGATTCACGTTGATGGAAATAAGAGATAAAGTTACCTTTAAATCAAGTAGGAAAGTCAAACAACGATTTTCTTATTTCCATATCAATGTTGCACACGAAATAATTAGCTCAAGCTTCTTGAACGCTTCAACTGAAAATTTCAAGCTGCAATCCTTAAAAATTACAATTTTGTGAAAACAATTCTAACCAATAACTCGACTTTCGCATACGTCAATCTGACATCTGATGAAAATGTAAACACACGCGGTCTGTCAAATTTCAAATTGTCAACTTCGCTCTGATTGGTTCGAAATCCGTAGGTTTTAATGTAGTCTCTGCGTTCGGCAATTACATCGGACGTGTCGGGTTGCTCGGAATCGTTCGGTAATTGCGTCTGGATGTAGGGGAGGTAAATCTGTTTCGTTCGGTAATTGACATCTGGACCGTCCGGATGAAATCTTTTTGCTCGGCCTCGAGAGACGGAGGAAAAAGATTAATCTGTTAATGTGAGGTTAGGTGTTACTTGTGTTATACCTAGCTTTCCATTTGCCTAAATAATTTCCGAAATCACTTCAGTTGGAAGTGAAGTGATTTTGACAAATAGAACATGCTTTTTTCGGATGATCAACAAAATGATAAGGTTTGAAATCAGAGTACCATCGACGATAGTTCGGAAGGAAATTCTAAAAGTAAAATAAATTATTAATTACTAGAACTGAAAACCGAGGATAATAATTCACTTTCTGTTATGTTTAGAAGTGAATTGTAAACTTTCACCAAAATGTTAGGTTATTCTTCTTCTTCTTTCTCAAACAGACTGATCTACAATCAGCATGCCCCTGACTGAAGTCATCTGAATATGGGCTCAGCCTTAATAGACTATGTACCCAATCTCTGTAGTAAGTAGTACGGTCTTGATCCTGGGTCCTGGGGCATCAGGAGTCTTGAATCTTCAATCCCAGGATTGTCTAGCTGAGAATTACTCTATTAGTACAAAGTCATATGCAAACTCTTCTCTACGGTATCTACAAGCAGTGAGGGCAAAGGAAATAGGATAACGGCCAAGCAAAATGGTTTGAAAACACAGGAATCAAATCCAAGCTGATCAGTCATGCTTACTACAATGCAATTTTAGATTTAATGACAAATTCAACAAGCAGATCCAATACATCAAGATCGTCACTGAAAATAACATCATATATGTTGACTGGTAAGGAAAACCTGTACGAGGAGAGTGCAGCATATAAACGAACACTAGCAGTTAAATTTTTGGGACATCCAAAAATACATGTGTAATGTCCCCCAACAATCCGCAATCACAGAGAGCAGAGTCTCTGAGACCCATTCTATGGAGGTGGAATGGAACCAGACAATGGCCCGATCTGAGACGTATGATAATGGAGATATAGCGTCTTGGACGTTTTATCTTATTAAACCACGGGGTGGCAGGGGTTGTATTATAAAATAACGCATAAACACGTCCCTTAGAGGAGCACATATTTAATGAATTCAGCTGTCCAACTGCGCTTAAGTTCAGCACGATAAGCGGGCCATAGTTCTTGGGGACCGGCGGGGATATCAGGGGAGTTTTCCTGATATCGGCCTTCATTAGCCAATAGGTCAGCCATGTCGTTACCGTGGATATATGAATGGGAAGGAACCCAGAGGCACTTAACTACAACTCCAACAGTAGATGCCTCATAGAAAAGCTGACAGGTCCTGTAAGTAATACAATCTGTATTGGAATCAAATTTCCCACTTTTAAGAGCCTCCAAAACACTGAGGGAATCGGATACAATGAGTGTCCTTGGAAACCTTCGTTGGAGAGCCATCTCCACAGCACTGCCAACAGCATACATCTCTGCTGTATATATTGACCAATGGTCAGGAAGCCGCGCTGAAATCTTAGACAGAGGGGACGGACAGAAGACGCCATATCCAACCGAATCCGGATCCCTTGACAGAGAGGCATCAGTAAAAATGAGATGGTGTTCCGGAAAATTCTCCGAGATTAAGGCAGTAAATTCTTGGGGAGTGGAAATTGCATATTTAGGGAGTCCCGAATTGATGACATTGATCCTATTCAGTCTGACCTGCAAGGTAACTGAATAAAATGGCACATTGGCCATTACCCTTATGAGTTGCTTACGGGGAGTAAGATCACTTAAGGCTTGGAATAGCGGAGGCATGACTGAACGAACCCACAAGCATTCAAAATCCTCATGGTTGCCAATCAGTTTGAGGACAGGGTGATTCTCAATTCTAAGGGCCTTAGAGATATATTTATATAGGCTAGCCATTTTCGTCTATAAGACAGGGGTTGTTGAGCAGCCTCGAAGAGAATGATATTTGTTGGTGTAGTTATGAGTAATGAAAGTGCTGTTCTAAGGAAAGCATACTGGGCTCTATCCAAGCGTGTTAAGTTAGCTTTCGAGCATCTTCCATAAAGTATACTTGCATAATCCAAATGTGGCAGAGCTAAAACTTTGTATACTCTCAACAACACGGATGGGTGGCATCCCCACTTTGTTTTTCCCAATGCCTTAATCACATTCTGCGCTCCAGAAATTTTAGTGTAGGTTATGTCAACTTGTTTTTTTCCATCGAAAATTACTTTCGAGATGTACACCAAGGTATCTTATTGATGTCCTCCAAGCAATGGCTCGGCCCTTAGACAAAGGAAGAGGGAGACGCGGTATGCAATGATAAATACTGAAGCCAACATTCCTACCTTCAGAACTGAACTGGACGACTGTATTACTACGGATTGGTAATTACGCCAAAATATGCACAACGTTGTCAAGTTTCCGAAGATATCAGATTTATTAACATCAAAACGCTTAGAAATACTGAAATAGCAACTTGGAATACCTACAATTATCCAGATTACTGATATATGATATTGATTTTGTAATCGTACGAAACGAGTACTTATAGAATGAAATATTAAGAATTTCAATGAATTCAATAAACAATCACAAACTACATCCACATAATTCATCCTTTCGGTGGAATTTATACCCTCTTAAAACCTTCATCCACAGAAAACTTGGGTAAAATCATATAAAAGCTAATACCCAACCTATTCCAAGTCATTTCGACCGAACTTTCAAGGCAGTAAGAACAGAATTCGTAGTTATACAACCAAATTCAAGGATTTTTTAACATTCATTTCTCTTAAACGTGACAACACCGGTTTTCTCAGTTTCATTCATAAATTGTTTCTCATCCGATCGATATTTCTCTAGGCCAATCAGGTGAGTTTGCTCCGATTTGACATTTGATGTATGATACACCGTTGCCGAGATGAATTCGTTTAGTTTTCTGGGATTTCGACGATTCTGTCAACTGTCTACTCGAGTTCAAAGTTGAAAAAGTGTTTTTCGGACATATTTCCATATATTTTGTGCAAAAAATATTAATAAAATCGTTCTTAAGTGTCAAGTATGTGGTAAATTGGACTCCTACAACCCTAATTTGAGTTTTTACAGGTTTGTTCTGTTTTGCAAATCATTGGCGTAGATTGTTCGGTAGTGGTAAATATCTAGTTTACCGCCCAGTTACCGATTTTCAAAATATTTGGCATATCGTTTCTTTATGATGTTGTGATGCCACAGTTTCAATTTGAGCATTGGCAAATCAATATTTCCCGAGAAAATCGAAAAATAATATCTATAAATCGTTCATAATTTAAGTGTGACATTTTTTATTAGTGGAAAATAAGTGTTTTTTTGGGTGATTCACACTCTAAAGAATACTTGGCACTGTTCCTATCTTAGCTAACCTAACCTAACCTTACCTGACCAAACCTACATATAAGTAGTTGCCACTGTTCCTATCTTAGCTAAAGCTAGGTTACATAAGGTTAGGTTAGGTTAGCTAAGATAGGAACAGTGCCAAGTATTTTTTAGAGTGTGAATCACCAAAAAAAACTCATTTTTTACAAAAAAAAAATTTCACACCTGAATTATGAACGATTTATAGATATTATTTTTCGATTTTCTCGGGAAATATTGATTTGCCAGTGCTCAAATTGAAACTGTGGCATCACAACATCATAAGGAAACAATATCCCAAATATTATAAAAATCGGTAACTGGGCGTTAAACTAGATATTTATACCGATTGTTCAATTCTCATGAGTTTCTTTCAGACTTATTTGATATTGGGAGAAGGAATTAATGGATTTCAATTATGGACTTAGCTGGAGATAGAAACTTGCCACAGAAAAGTTATGTTCGGAACATTTTGAACCAAAAACTAAACTAAATGGTACCAAATTTCTTAATAATGATGCCAATCCTATTCCTGCGAAACCATTCTTCAGACTAACGTAATTCAAGGTAAGATTACAGGAGCTTCCTGGAATTTTAATTCAATCAATTAAATAGAGATGTTTCTGTGGAAAATCTTTCCAAATTATTCTACATACAACAGGTATTATACCTAATAGTGATGTAGTAATTTAGAAATGTTTCAAATGAAGGGAATTGTTCAACTTGATGGAATAGAGAAATAGGAGATATGTATCAGTAATCATTGTTATATGTATGCAGAAATCATTTGGCCTAATTTCATTATATTAATTGCGAACTCGTTTGCAGCTCCAGCTCCACTACGAATGAAACTCCCACAAGTGCTTAAAGATAATTATGCAGTTATAATTCACACTACAGAAGTGAATATTCGAAGAATTATATTTGCGAAGATCAAATTTCATCTCTCGATGAAGAAATCTATCAAAATGAGGATGCTATTGCTTGTTCTCCGAAAAGAAGGTAAAACTTGTATTTCTTCTTATATTGCTGACTAACCATATTTTGTGTGATTTTTGTTTTCATTGTAGAAAATGTGGAATATCCTGTTGTCAAACTGGAGCAAGCAGTTGAGAATACTGATTTAATGCCTTCCAGCTTTACCGAGAAACCATGAACATCTCAAATAAGAAGGGGAAGGTGAATATTTCATTTGAGTGCTCCACTAGTTCATGATTAATTTTCTGTTTCATTTGTGATAAAGAGCTTATGTGGGAGATCCCCACACTAGTGGTTTTTCTACGCCTAAGGTATGAAAAAGGGATATTAACATTATAGAAGAGCGTCCAGAGTCAAAATAAAAAGATTCGTTCATAGCAGCAGTCTGTTGAAGGATGAAGCTTAAAATAACTTCAATGAAAACATTGCTGGATTGTTTGAGAGAAACATCACTTGTATCAGAATCAACAGACGTTATAATATTGGTATGTTTCCTTTTCGCTCATTGTTAAAAGTACATACATGAATATTATCAGGCAACCAGATTGAAGAATCTTTCTTTTTCAGGCCTGGAGCGGCAGGTAATTCATTTCAAAGATTGTTGAAAGGAACGACTAGGCAAAATTTAATCGGACGTTGAGAGCCTTCGCATTAACTTTGGTCTTCTATTCACCGAAAGGATATAACTTTCAACAACAGTTTGCTTCATTTAGATACGATCTCAAGGTGGTACAGATCTGTGGATGGTACCTAGTCCTACCTTACATTCAAAACTTGAACACTACTTTTTTTCTCTGATATTGAGTTAGAACTGCAGAGTATTCTAATTGTTATGATTTTTTTCATAAGAATAATTCAAAATCAATATTACTGATTTATGATTGTCAAACATGTGAATACATTCTGAGAGAGTGGAATCATGTCACTGTTGTTTTTATGTCTGAGAGGGAACTGTAGCACCATTGTTTTTTGTCCTGTAATAAATAATTCTGAAGATATAAATTCTGTATGAAATTTTTTTTTCTTAATAATCTGCTTTATTTTGTTAGTTATGTTGAATAAATCTTCAAGAGTTTTGAGTGCAATTTATAACCATTAAGCATATTATTTCTGTCTTGAGGGTCCTTGCAACATTCTCCAAAACTACAAGTGTTTAAATTTTTTCATATTTTCATTGTGCTTTATGTATCAAACCTAACATTCAAAACTTAAACACTGCTTTTTTCCTTTTGTTCTCTGATCTTGAATTGGTACTGCAGAGTATTTAAATTGATATGATTTTTCATAAGAATAATTCAAAATTAGAATACTGATTTATGATTGTGAATCATGTGTATACATTCTGTTCAATTCGATCTGAGATAACGGTTCAGATATTACTGATTTAGCTTTTTGAAAGCTTTCTGAGAGTGAACTGTATCACCATTGCTTTTTGTTCTGTAATAAATAATTCTGAAGATATAATTTCTGTATGAAAAATGTTTTTTCTTTATAATCTGTTCTATTTTGTTAAATATATTATGTTATGTTGAATAAATCTTCAAGAGTTTGAGTGCAATTTATAACCATTAAAAAGCTTTCATTCCCTGAGCATCTTCTCGTTCAAAGGTGGAGCAATGAGGCTATTACCTCAAAATTTTGTATAGGACTTATGATAGATACAATTGAAAAAGTTTAATTCTATCGTTCTGATGATTTGATCTTTTTGAAATTTTGCAACATTCAGCATATCAATATTCATACACAAAATGATTTTCACACCGCTAACTTGTAATGAAAATATAGAGATTTTTTTTTTCGATATTCCAATAGAATATTTTATAGTTCGGATGATCCGATCTTCTTGAAATTTTGCATGAATATTCAGTGTATTAATCTTCATTCACAACATAAATTTCACCCGAATCGGATATCTTGTAATGGAAATATGAAATTCCTTCTTTTCAATATTCCAATTGAATTTTCTATGGTTCTGTTTACAATTTTGTCTAAGATATCAAGGAACAAAAATTTTGAATGGCCATATTTTATAGAACACCATGTACGTTTTGGCTGGTTAACGTACTTATCCGAAGCATTTGGGTACAGAACTCTCTAGGATAATTCATATGCAAGTTATCGTGCAACTGTAATTGAATTTGACCACGAATTCTTCATCAGGTAGTCGAACCCTATCGTTTGAAACCGTTTTCGGCTCAAAGTTCGAAAATTACAGACATTTGGGCAAAACGATATAGCACTCGTAGAACAAGCGCTCAAAAACATACTGCTCTGTTGGTATACGGATCTATACCATATTACAAAGGAAATGTATTATGGTTTTATACCATTGTGAATGTATGTAAGAAGTTATTTATGTAGAAATTGGTTTTCTACATTTATCAGAATATTAAATATTCAAATCACAACAATAAGCCTGTAGCGAGGACTGTAGAACAAAGTACCATACTAATAATAATATAAAATGAACATCTCTTTGCTATAAATTCTTCATATTGAATCATATTGGTAACAAAATACGATTAATACTGATGCAAAGTTTTAATTGTCTAAATATTGATAAAATTATAATTTTATAGAAAAAATTTTAAAATGAAAAAATACTCAAGAGGTAAACATTTTTTATTCTAACGATTCCTTATTTGATTTAATTAATCCAAGAGGAAAGCTTATATCAGTATAAAATATTAATTTCAAATCTATCGACAACAATAACTCCACGCCACTGGAAGTTGTTCGATTTACGCGTTCGAAGTCTTTGCATTGTTGCCGCGTCCGTGACGGAACAAGTACAGCTATATCAAGCTGTCCTTGTTCTACTCATGGGAAATAGTTTTAGATGTTGGCTTCAACTATTCCAGAATTTATGAATGACATGCCGCGTCTCCTCTTCCTTAGTCTAAGGCTCGGCCAAAACAAGATACGACCGGAAGATTGGTAGGGACTCCAGACTTGACAAAAGCCATCGCGGATGACTTCTCTGTGGAAATAGAAAGATTCTTACTGGACAACCAGCCATCAATACTATTTGAATCAGCGGTAAGTTGCTCAGCCATCCGTTTCAGATTCTTACCACTAATCAGCAGTCCAAAGTCATCAGCAAATTGCAGCGCCACAGTGTGAGATGACAGGATACCCGGGGGAATAAGTGAATACAGATTAAAAAACGGTGGAGCCGACACTGATCCCTGTGCCAAACCACGTGAGGTGAAGACAGGTCCTAGAATGTTTCCTGTTGAAGGAAAAGTAATGTATAGTGCTCGATTGGTCAAAAACTCAGACATGAGCAAAATCCCACCCAATCAGCCCTTTTTACGTTATATTTACGTGTAGTGTAGACCTTGCTTTTTGTTGCACCCCCATCAGACCACTCTCTGATCCTCAACAGAATTGGGAAATGGTCACTCATGCCACAATCAGGTATCACACTCCAAGCCGATGACAGGGATAGCGAAGGAGAACAGATTGTCACATCAGGAGCACTGGCGTTGCCACCAGGTGGTGTAAGACGAGTGGGGCTACCGTCATTGAGCAACACAAGATCCTCAGAGTGTATGAATGTCTCCAACGATGTGCCATTACCATTTCTGAGTCCTGACCCCCAAAGGGGATTTTGTGCATTCAGGTCACCTACAAGTACAAAAGAAGGAGAAAAATAACACTTTAGGGAGTTAAAATGCGTCTGCGAGAGCCTTATGTCAGGAGGGGAATACATACAGAAGATGCGCAAAGATTGTACCTCAAATGCCAGCAGCTGAACTCTACTGGGGAACATCAAATTGACTAGTGGAATTAAAGTATAGGATATGCTACATTTAATGGCAGCAGCAATGCCACCATATCCATCGCTTCTATCCTGTCTCAACAGGGAATAGCCCTGAATTTGGGGTTTAAGCGAAGGGTTCAGGTATGTCTCATTGAGCAGTATAATGTCCGGATCATGTTCTTTAATTAATATCTTCAAGTCAACCAAATTGCGCATGAGAGAGTGAATATTCCAGTGCAGTATTTTCAATTTTAGGCCTGGCATAATCAATAGCTTGTTAGGTATAATACACTTATGTATTAATATCAATAAAAAGTTTACAGAGGGAATCTGGTTGTCATTTTCAATTTTATATACACATATATATTATTTTAAAGGAGTATGAAAGTATGCCTTAATTCAGTCAGAACCTGGAGGGGAGGCCTCCATGTTCCAATCCAATATAATGTTAGGTTATGTTATTGTTATGATGAACTGAAGTGATTGTGGAAATTAAACTGATTCTGTCAGAAAGCAACATCAGTTGAAAGTGATGCGAATCAGTTCAAAATCACAACATTGTCAAATAGAACGCGCATCAACTGATTTTGCATCAGTTTGGAAGTGATGCGGCCTCAAATAGAAAGGGCCTATAAACAACAACAACAAGATACTCTACCTATTTGTACCTAGTTTTGATTTGTTCGCTACGGATTCCAACTATTGGATTGCTGTATTTTCTGTATTTATTGCTAGCCGATTTTGAAATGGATTTGCGAGAAGAAAAGCAACAAAAAATATACAAAATCTGCGTAAGTGAGGATGAATTTACTCGATTTAGTAGACAAAGGAAATAAGTGTATAGAAAATAGATAATCTTGAAGAAGTGATGTAATTTTTATATTGTTTTGAAATACATATGTATTGAGAAACTTGTAGTTCCTATGTAAGATTAGGACGAAATTGCAATAAAAATAACTTATTATGCTAGAAGTATGTTTTATTATGTTCTGTTATTAATGTTATCCCTGGATCTTCTTGAAATCCTGACATTTCTATCAAATTCAATTCACAAACTGTGAATTTCTCTCTTTCGAAATACCTAATTTTATTTTCACAACAGATCTGGAATTCGAATTTAATAGCACAATAATTATAGATAAATACATTAAATATCAATAACTAACATCTGCAAAATGATTTTTGTAGTATATTTGTGTATTCTATGTTCACATAAGATATTCTATGCACAATCCTTGTCGTCAAAAAGGCGCGAAAGCAGTCAAGGCATAACCTCGAAGAGGAGTGGCAGGACTTGCATGGTCGTCAATAAAGGAATTATTGAAAAAAAACCTGTAGTGTCTCATTTAAAACAAAACATGGTGTCAGGTGTTTATTAAGAACCTCGTCGACTACGAGTGTAGTCAGGTAGACAAGTATTTTCGACTGCGAGTGTGGTCAGGTGAAAGAAAAAATTAATCCTTTTTAACTACGCGTGTAGTGAATATTCAGAATAAGCAGAAGTTCCACGACCACGATGGAAATGTTTAGACCACCGGAACCTCTACAATCACATGATGTGAAGAATTGGCAGTTCTGGAAGCAAAAATTCGAGATTTTCTTGAAGGCATCAGGTAAATCTTCGGCTGATACACCAGAAGATGTTAAGATTGCAATTTTGTTGAATTGTATTGGAGATAGAGGAATAGATGTTTACAACACCTTCCAAGCTAATCAGAAAGGTACGTTAGATAATGTTCTTAAAGCATTCAACGATAATTTTCTACCGAAAACAGTAATCCCGATGGAGATGTTCAAGTTCAATAGCCTTGTACAGGAAAGTGATAAAAATATAGAGTCATATCTAACAGAATTAAGAAAACAAGCGAAGCTGTGTGACTTTCAGTGCAAAAATGACGCCTGTAAGACCAGTTATGAAGAAAGAATGATCAGGGACCGACTAATCGTAGGTCTCCACGACAAACAAATTCAAGCGAGACTGATCAGAGAGTCAGATGTCAGTGTTGCTAGAATAATTGACTATGTCAAATCAGTTGAACTGAGTAAAGAACATTTGAAAGTTCTGAATCCAGAAAGTGAAGTCAATGCTTTGAAAGTTGAAAAGATTCAATGCAAGAAGTGTTCATATGAACATGTCAAGAATAAGTGTCCGGCGTATTTCAAGACATGCAAAATTTGTGGAGGGAAAGGACATTTTGCGAAGATGTGTAAAAAGAAAACTGAAGAGGAGAAGAAGAAGGAAACCAAACTCCAAGTAAACAGTCTTGAGAAGAACAATGAAATGGATCTACAGGTTGCAAGTGAACTTTTCATTTATGATTGTAAAATGGACAGGAACTGTGAAGCATGGTATGAATATTTGAGTATTTGCAGTCTAAAGATAAAATTTAAATTAGACTCTGGATCGGATGTTAGTATTTTACCGAATAACATTTACAAAAAATTGAATATCATTCAAAATCTTGAAAGGTCAAATTCAACTTTGGTATCTTATGGAAATTTCAAATTTAAAGCTCTAGGAACTGTAAAGTTAATGTGTACATTCAGAAATATCATCCAAAATGTACAATTTTTGATTGTGGGTTTTCAGGCAGAACCATTATTGGGTTTAAAAGAATGCTTAGGGTTTAACTTAATCAAAAGAATTGATTCGGTTAATTCAGCATACTCAAAGGACCAAATGATTCAAAAGTACAGTAATATTTTTTCAGGTTTAGGTAGAGTACCAGGCGAAATAACTATAGAATTACAAAAAGATTATGTACCGGTCGTGCAATGTCAAAGGAAAATTCCATATAGTCTACATGAACAACTAAAGTTAACTTTAGATTCTCTCGAATCTAGACAGATTATTGAAAAAGTTAATCGACCTATGGAATGGGTCAACAGTTTGATAATTGTAGAAAAACCAGATAAAAGTTTGCGTTTATGTATAGACCCGAAACCGCTTAATAAGTATATTAAACGTGAGATCTTTATGATTCCTACTGGAAATGACATTATAAGCAGACTATCAGGTAAAAAGATATTTAGTGTCATTGACATGAAGGATGGATTTTGGCAACTCCAATTGGATGGGAAAAGTTCAGAGTTGTGTACTTTTAACAGCCCATTTGGAAGATATAAATTTAAACGCCTTCCTTTCGGAATAAATAGTGCGCCAGAGATCTTTCAAAAGAAAAACTTTGAAATATTTGGTAATATTCCGAATGTAGAAATATATTTTGATGACTTAATTATTGCAGGAATAGATGAAAAAAGTCATGATGAAGCTCTTGAAGCTGTATTTGAGAAAGCACAAGCATATAACATAAAATTTAACTCTAAAAAATTCCAATATAAGTTAAAAGAAGTTAAATTTATGGGTCAAATTATTTCAGAGAATGGTGTTAGACCCGATGATGAGAATATAGCAGCACTGAAAGCTGTTCAAAAGCCTAATTCAAAGAAAGAAGTTCTTAGAATTTTGGGTTTAACCAAGTTTTTCTCTAAATTTATGCCCAATCTTTCTGAATTCACATGTAATTTAAGAAATTTAACACGTAAAGATGTTGATTTTTGTTGGAAAGACGAGCATGACACAGAACTCAAAATTCTGAAACATCTCATTTCAAGTACACCAGTACTGAAGTTTTTCAATCCGAAAAAAGAAATAACAATTCAATGTGACGTGTCTTGCGTAGGTCTTGGTTGTGTCTTACTTCAAGAAGGACATCCTATTTCGTTTGCTAGTCGTTCATTAACACAGTCTGAAAAGAGATACGCACAGATTGAAAAAGAACTATTAGCCATAGTATTTTCTTTTTCAAAATTTCATAATTTCGTATATGGTTATAAAGTAACTGTGCAAACAGATCATAAGCCACTTATTCCAATTTTTAGAAAAGACTTAGAAAAAGTTACATGTCGTTTACAACGAATGCTTCTACAATTGCTAAAATACAATATTAACGTAACATACTTACCAGGTAAAGAAATGTTGGTAGCAGATTTATTAAGTCGTGCCTATATTAAAATTAATGATTCTGATACTGAGAATGAGGAAGAAATGAATTTTGTTGTACATTCTTTAACAAATCATGTACCCATGTCAAAAGATAAAAAAGCTGATTTTGTTGAGAGAACAAAAATGATCCTATATTATCAGTTATTAGAGATTATAGCGAAAACGGTTGGCCAAATACAGATAAAAGTTTGAATAAAGAAGTGAAATTTTACTATAAACTGAAAGAAAACATATATCTGTCTAACGAGATGCTACTTCTTGGTTCAAAAATAATTGTTCCTTCAACACTAAGAAGAAAAATGCTTGAGGAAGTACATTCTCCACACTTTGGCATTGTTAAAACTAAAATGAGAGCTAGACAATTGTTTTACTGGCCTAATTTGAGTAAAGACGTGGAAGACTTTATCTCAAATTGTGAAAGTTGTCAGATTTATCAAAATTCTAATGCTAAAGAAAGTTTAGTCAGTCATGAATTACCGAATAGGCCATGGCAATACATTTTCTCAGATTTCTTTGAATTTAACAGAAAAAATTACCTAGTGTTTATTGATTCCTACTCAAACTGGATAGAATGCAAAGAAACCCGAAGTAAAACCTCGGATGACGTTGTAAAAATGTGTAAGGAGAAATTTTCACAATTTGGTATTCCTGATAAATTCTTTGCAGATAATAATCCTTATAATTCGAAAAATTTCAGAAAATTCGCTAAAGAATGGGATTTCGAATTAAATTTTAGTAGCCCATATCATCATCAATCCAATGGATTAGCTGAAAAAGCGGTATCAATTATGAAAAATATGATGAAAAAATCAGGTAATAAAGAAATTTATGAATTACTCTTGGAATATAACAATACTCCTATTCCATCACTATCGCACTCACCAGCAGAACTATTCTTGAATAGAATTACGAAAACAAAAATTCTAATTTCGAATGAGAATTTGAAAACAAAGATATTAGAAAGAAATTACGTTCAAGAAAAATTAAAGAATAAAATAGATAAGGAAAAACTGTATTATGATAGAACAGCAAAAGACTTGAAACCTTTAAAAAAAGGTGAAAATATCCTTATACAAGAAGGGAAAATATGGGAGAAGGGTAGAATACAGAATGTAGTTAATAATAGGTCATACATTGTAAAAAATTAAAATGGAAGTGTATTACGACGTAATAGAAAGTTCCTCAAAAATACTCAGCTAAAACCAAATTTTGACAAAATAGTAGATTTGAATTTGCTCTATGATGATGTAGTTCTAGGAACGGATGAAATAAATAAACAAGACTCGATTTCAGAAAACCCTATTTGTTAAAATAAAAGTCAGAAAAACTTCGTGGTTTCTTCTTTCTCCTTTAATATCCCAATTTCAATATTACAAGAACAAGACTACTTTCTCAACTTAACATCGTGTAGCGTGTACATTCTTAACCATAGACTAACTTCTAGAATGTTCTATCATAGAACTATATATATCAATATAATATTGGTTAGGTCACAGAACATAAAAATTATTCTTCTATAAATTTAGTGAGATTGCTCACAACATTATTATTAACATTCCTCCTCAATCGAAACTAAATTAAGTCTATCAATACACATTCTGAAATTCATTTTACTTAAAGGTTTGGTAAAGACATCCGCTGTTTGATCTCGTGTAGTAATATACTCTAACTTGACTAATCCATTTTCTACTAAATGTTTAATAAAATTATATTTGATGTCTATATGTTTCATAAGTTTTTGATCGTGATTCTTAACAGCTTTAATGGTACTTTGATTGTCTTCAAATATACATACTTCTTCAATGTCTAATTCAAAATCTTTCAATAATTTTAATATCCACATCATTTCTTTTACTGCTTCACACAAAGAGACTAATTCAGCTTCTGCCGTACTGAGTGCGATACAATTCTGTTTCTTACTCCGCCAAATTATTACATTACCATATACTTTGAATAGATAGCCGGATGTGGATTTCCTATCTTCATCCCTAGCCCAGTCCGAATTAGCGTACCCAACCAAGACAGAGCAGCTATTGTTACTGACATATTTCAATTTTAGATTTAGTGTACCTTTGATATACCGCAAAACCCGCTTTAGTGCAGTCCACAATTCATTACTTGGTTTGGATTGGAACCGGCTTAAATAATAAACTGCAGCAGCTAAGTCTGGTCGAGTTTCTACAGTGACATACATCAATGAACCAATTAAGGATCGACATCTAAGTTCAAGAGTATTATCGATAAAACATTCACTGCTAGTTATTTTAAAATTAACTTCCATTGGTGTAGCAATGGGCTTGCAATTTTCCATACCATACTTCACTAATATTTTTTTCAAATAATCTGACTGATCCATTATTATGCTATCATTTGTTTTCAAGATTGAAATACCCAAATACATCAAACTATTTCTTCCCATATCTTTCATCCTGAATTCATTGCATAAAAAATCTTTTAGCTCAGAAATTTTCTTCTCACCTGTTCCTACAATTAACAGATCATCTACGTACAATAAAATATATATATGATCTTTGATGTAAAAGCAATAATCATTGTTCGATCTAGAAAACCCGAATTTTGTGATTAATTCATGAAAACGATCATACCAATATTTTGGTGATTTTTTGAGACCATAAAGTGATTTTGTAAGCTTTAAAACTAAACCATCTTTTACTTTAATGCCTCTAGGAGGGCTTAAATACACTTGTTCATCAATACGCCCATATAAAAATGCCCCCTTGACATCCATCTGATGTATATCATAATTATTCTGTATTGCAATAGCTAAAACAATTCTTAAAGTTTGGAGTCGAACAACAGGAGAATATGTATCTTCAATATGGTCCTTTTGTTGAAAACCTCGAACGACAAGTCTGGCTTTATATATTGGTTCTTTATTCTTAATTTCTTTTCTTGAAAATACCCATTTTGTGTCAATCGTCTTGATATTCTCAGGTTTCTTTACTTGTATCCAAGTTTTACTTTCCTCTAATATATTTACTTCCGCCTCCACTGCTCTCATCCATTTATTTCTGTCTGGACGTTGATCTATTTCATCTATGGTTTTGGGAATATCATCATCATATTCCAACAAATAAGCAAACATTGCTTCTTCCTCGGTTTCGAAATTTGTAATATAGTCTTTGTGCCATACCGGCTTGTTTCTATTCCTTTTAGTTTGTGAACTACTTTCTTCGTGTACTGGAATAAATTCTTCCTCTTGAATGTTTGGCTCATCCTGTATGCCTTCGTCCATATTTTCTTCTTTTGTTTCACTTTCCCTGTTATATCTGTGTTTCTCTATTTCTAATGAGTCAGGTGTATTCAACTTGTTCCCATCAAAAATAACATTTCTTCCAATTTCTATTTTCCTTCTTTCAGGATCCCATAATCTATAGGAGCAGTTCGGCCCATATCCTACCATGATTAGCTTCTTTGCCTTACTGTCCAACTTTGTTCTTAATTGATCAGGCACATGTTTGTATGCTATGCTTCCAAACACTCTCAACTTCTTTAAGTTTGGTTTTGTTCCTTCCCATAGTTCAATTGGAGTCTTATCCCTATTGCTGGTTGGACTTCGGTTTGTTAGATATGCTGAAACATAGATTGCCTCTCCCCACATTTCTTTTGGTAAATTTGAGTCTATTAAGAGAGTTCTAGCTTTTTCTACCAGAGTTCTATTTAATCTTTCCGCTTTCCCATTCATTTCTGGATTATATGATACTATATACTTCAACCTTATACCCTTACTTCTACAAAAGGCCTTCATCTCATTTGAAGTGTACTCTCCTACATTATCTAATCTTAAATTTAAAATATTCGTCCCAAAATGGTTTGTAGCGTAAGCTTCATATTCTCTTAACCTTTCAAAAACTTCAAATTTATTTTTCAGCAAATATATTATGACCATATGAGAATAATCATCTAGGAATGTTACGAAATAACGAAAACCGTCCCAAGTTGTCGGAGAAATGGGTCCACATACGTCAGTGTGAACTACCTCTAAAGGTTTATTTGCTCTATATCTTTCCCTTAAATGGTTGCCTTGTCATTTTTCCCATTACACATGGTTCACATGCTAATCTTTCGAAATTTATATTCTCTAATTCATCTAATTTATCCATACCTTCCGCCAGACCACTTCTACTTAAAACTTTTAAATTTTGTAAGCCCAAATGTCCTAAACGCCTATGCCACAAATTGACTAAATCATCTCTATAATTTAATGAGTTGTGAACTGTATAATTTGCCGAGTTATCTATTTCCATTTTAACTAAGTATAAAGAACCTTCCTTTTTTCCTATCATAACTGCTCTGTCTTTGATTGACGCTTGTACTTCATTATTTGCAAATACTACCTTCAAACCATTATTTTCTAGTTTTGAAACAGACATAAGATTCTTTTTAACATCAGGACAATAATATACATTCTTAATTTTACATGGAATTCTCCCATTTTTAACAAAACTAACTGCATCAATATTTCCTATGCCTTTAGCTTCTAAATAAACACCTCCTTTAGCTACAGAAATTTTTTTTTGGATTTTAAACTCATTATAGTCAGAAAAAGCATTCAAGTCACTCACTAGATGATCGGAACACCCAGAGTCAACACACCAGGTTAAATTATTTTCAGCCAAGTAAGAATTTTCAAGTGGCTCACCTGATCCTGTGTCTGTCATAAATACCACCTTTGCATGGTCGTCCTTGCTGTCAGCTGTGGCTGCATATCCTCCTCTTGACTGATTCTGGAACCTATTTCTACCATATGTATTCGAATTCTGACCTCGCCAGTTCTCATTTGTGCTTCTTGTTGAACCTTGGGTAGTTCTGTTCTGGTTTCTGTCGCCACGTCCCTGGTAAGTATTGTCAGGTTTATTTCTATATCTTGCATTTGAATTTTTTGTGCCCTCGTTTTCCACATACATAACACGAAAAAGCATAATTTAATGAACTAGATGTTTCAGCTACTGGTTTTGCTCTTTTCTCCTCTTCACCTAATAGTCTGTTTTTGACAAACCCTAATTCCAGATTGGGCTGGGTTTCAATGGCTGTGACTACTGCTTCGTAACTTTTGGGCATTGACAGTAGAATGTAATTGATTTTTTCTTCTTGGCTTATTTCACCCCCAGAGTCTTGTAATTGTGAAAAAAGTTCATCCAGTTTGACGAAATGGTTCTGCAATAATTCTCTTTCGTTGAACTTGATTTCATTTAAACTTCGTCGAATGAACAATCGGCTGCGCACTCCCCTCTGCTTGAATACCTGCTCCAGATTATAAAACATGTCATAAGCACTTGCCATATTCTTTATGTATTCTAAATGTGTATCTGCTACTCCTCCAATTATAATGGCTTGGGCTTTGGCTTCCCCGCTTTCATTTTCTTCATTCAGACTATAATTTTTATTGAGAACTGCATCTACAACTCCATTGTCCCGCAGGATACTTTTAATTCGAAACTCCCATGCTGAAAAGTTATTTCCAGAAAATGGGGTTAGGTTGTATTTTTCCTTCGTAGTCATTTTCCATAAACCACGCTCTGCTACCACTGTTAAAATAAAAGTCAGAAAAACTTCGTGGTTTCTTCTTTCTCCTTTAATATCCCAATTTCAATATTACAAGAACAAGACCATAGATAAACTACCCTCTCTAGATGGCAAACGCGCGTACTAAGCACTTGGGACGATTTTCAACGCCTCTTGCGGTCGCGCGCCGTACCATTAGCAACAAGGCGGGAATTTCAAAACCTTTTATTATTTTTCAAAGAGTGATTTTGCTGAAGTTCGAGGCGTTTCGAATATTGAGTGTAAATAATAATATAATATTTATTATATAATTAATATACACTCAATATTTGAACCGACTCCCACCATTTGTGAAGGAGTAGGGTTTTTGGTAAAAAAATAATATATAAAAAATATGTACTTTATTGTAAATATGGAGGGCATTAAGATCACAACAATGATACCAATGAAAAAATAAACAAATAATAAATCAATGAAATGAATTTGATATTAGTAGCATTGAGACCACACAATGAAATGAAAAAATAAATAATAATTCAATGAAATGACATAAATTTACATGAAAATATTTGATTTGAAAATGAGAAATAAGAAAAAAATATGCTTTGGTGCCAATAAAATTTTCATTGATAATTACTTGAGCTATTTCCATTATCCATGCCAGTTTATAAATTCAGAATTTCAATCGAGATATCTGAATATAGTTAGTTCTTCTGAAAACACCGAAGGCAGCATGCGAATGCATACCGAAAAACCCGAAAACAAATAGATAATGGAAACAGCTCAAATAATAATCAACCTCATAAAATTTTTGTACCGCTTTCTAACCTTTTTTTTCTTTTATCAAATAAAAGTTTAGCGGCAATTTTTATGGGGTCTGTACCTAGGTAAGGTCTTCGATCCTTACCATTTAAAATTTTATTGACACCTCGGCACCATGCATGCACAATAGTTCTAATTGAGAATTTATTGACAATTTCAATAGTTTTTGTAGCATGCATGGTGCAATTCAAAAATCCTTTTGGCGTGTTTTTCAGGGTGAGTTCCAAGCCGCTGAGAAACATTTCGGATTTTGAGTTCGTTTTTAAAAAATTCTCAATAACTTTGAACAGATTGTTGAAATAGAGAGAGAACCCATCGCTTGGATATTTCAATCTCTTTTCCCACCCGTTACCATATTCCCTATATTTGATAAGCATATTGTTTTCAGATTCCTCATTTGCAAACAAACTATTTCTACAGTCTTTGCAGTCTATGGATTTCCTCAACTTTTTTAAAATGAATCCTGCCACATAATTATTAGATAACTGGATCAGGTCCAATTCCATCATCTGGGTGGATAAAACTCCCTGATAACTATGTGGCAGTATATTTGAAGGGCCAGGTAAATTTAGTCCAATATTCAATGGAGCTCTCAAGATCCACAAATAGAAAATTCAGTTCATCATTCTCACAACTGAATGTCGATTTGTACATTGATATGCTTGAATTTATAATCATTGTTTTGAAAGTTTGTGAGAATGATGAAGGTGTCGGATTATTAGAAAACACTCCATGGCCCCTAACTTGACCAAAAAAATTTTCTAGTGGATCTTGGTTGAACTGACGCCCAAGCATGTACTTGAATCCTTCACCCTTCAAATAATTCCAAATGTTAACAAAATTATGTAGAGAAAACACCCAGTTATTCAAACTAGGTGGTTTCTTTTTGTCTGAACTTTGAAGTTGACAGAATTCCATAGACTGCAAAGTTCTCACTGCCTGGTTCCAGAATTCGATGTGGGGGCTTGAATCCGTGATGCCACATAGGAATGATTTTCCACGATCTGCCTTCTCTCTGTTCCCATTCACGGAATCAAACAGCTTGTCGAAGAAAAGCAGCAATTCTGCAGTCTTACTAACGCCCTCTCCAAAAGACTTCATGATATCTGTAAAAATTTAAAATATTAAAGCGATGATTGTGGTTATAACAATATAAATTTATTTTTTATTTGAAGGGGAATTTTTTGACCATATATCATTGTATACGAGCCAGAATCAGCTTGTAAGGACATCAAATTGTTGAATTGATCAATAAAAGTAAGGAAACATATTTACCTATTCTGCTAATCAAATGGAGTGTCGAAGCGACTTTATGGCTGAATACCTGTGCTGCATATTTCACCTTCATTTTTGCAGATCCTTTAGGATTTACATGGTTCTCGGTGAAATTTGGCAGCACCTGTAGCCCTCCGATAGAACTGGGAGCATTGTCAACTTCATATAACGATTTGATATGCTCCCATTTTGCCACTTCCCATTATCATACTTAATGTTTTGGACAGGAAATTATTCCTGATCCCCTTCAACAGGTGGGGAGTATCGTAAATGGGGTAAATTTTGAAATCAGCAATTTCGATAACCCCACTCCTATATTCTTCTCCCCTTTCTGAATACATCTTCTCTGTCTCTTCCATCAGTTGGTGAATGGCTCTGACGTTTGCTACAGCCTGATCGCAAACTGTAGAAATTGGTTTAAAACCATTTCCTATCAGCTTCTTCAAAATTTTTTTTACCAATATCTTCAATTCCAACATTTTCACACCACCGTTAGATGTAAAGTGGTAAGATATTGGCAATTTAAATTTCTTCATAAGTCCTCTGATCATAAAAACCAGAGCATGATCAGCCACATCACTTGTTCTGTCCCCATTGCCCAGATCTTTAAAGCCACATATCCTTCCTCTACTTTCTTCGAAGTCGAAATGTGGCATCAGAGAAATTTCATCCCACATTAGGACTATTATCCTCTCCTGAGGTGTCCATTCTGATATGGTTTTCTCTAACATCGAAAAGATGTTGTCATTCAACCCTGCATCAATATGAATACCCTCCATAAATTTGTTTAGGGTTGTTCTGCTCGGCAAAGCAAATGCTCTGGTCATAAATCGATAGGCCTTAGGACTCTGCTTCCATAACGTCAGAGCCATTATTTTTTCATCGACTGTAAAGCGATGCTGTCTACCCAATCGACCTGCTTCTCTCAACTGACACCGTATAAAGGCAGCAAAGGGATTCAATTTAGCAAGTGTGTCTTCTAATTTTTTAGTAGCAAAATTTTTTGCAACCATCAACCTTTCTTTGAAAGTTCTTTGTTGAGCAGTTGTTCTACTCAACTTATTTTTCAGATCTTTTACTGCTAAATATAAGCTTCTCTCCCTTGAATTCATTTTGGCTAATAATGGTACACCAAACTTCCTCAATGTGTACGTGGTTCGTGGCCTTGCAGAAGCTAGAAAAGATATATTATCACCAACTAGACACAAAATGTTATTTTTTAGTATGCATTTAAAAGTTAATGTGCTTGGAAAAGCTATAAGGGTTCAAATACTTTTAGTTTTCTGATGCAACTTGACCACAAAATCGGAGAATATTGGGGGCATTAATCCTGATGCATCTGGACCTTCAAGTAATTAAATGCAAATCAGATAAATCATAAATTTTGCATTACACTACAATTAGTTGAATTTTAAGTAAATGTTCAAAGAGGACTTAAGAACTAAATAGGACCAGAAATTCTGTAATTTCATAATGAAAAAAATTTTCTGGGAAAAAGAATGTTTCTGAAACAGACCACCGCCTGTTGGTTTTACTTGTATAAATCAAGGCATAAAGTGAATACAATGACATTGAAATCTAAACGACAATCGACCCCTAAATTAAAATAATTGACAATTATTAGTGTTGGGGAGTTTTCGGATTAATAATGAATAGAAAGAGAGTGGACTGTAATGTGAATTTCAAAATATTCCCAACATATTACGAAAAGGATAAGTGAAACCAAACCAACAAAAAACTTCTTACCTTTAAATGGTCGAACTTAAATAATGGATCTGTACTGTACTCACGCTCCAGAAGCAGAGTGATTGAGCTCAACAAACTGAACTAGACGTGGAGATCCCTTGGATTGAAGTCCTGTCATTGTAAGTTCGGTTCCCCTTATCCTTGCTGCCTTTTGCACAGCACGCCACTGGTACGACTTACGTACTTTTCACAACAGAGTCTTTATATTTCGAATGAAATATTCAGAGGAAGCAATTTTACTAGTTTTACTAATCGAAAATGATTTTCGTACGGAAGCAGAAAATTAATTAATTCGGAAACTGTAATATATCTTTCGCATGAAACGTAAAGATGGATACTGGTTTTTAAACGAAATGTGTGAATATCACACTCGCCGCGGAACGCGAGGGCAAAAACTACCACAGCTGTTGTTAAATTATTTACTTCAACGGATATAAATAAAAATCGCGGGTATATTGTTATAATGAATGAAATTTTGGAAATTTGAATTTAATTATGAACGAAACGTTCACTTTGGCGTGAACAATTAGAAAGGAAACATAAATTATACTCACATTCATCTTCTTCTAAAAAGTCATAACTAGATGCCATTTCAATAGATCTCTCAGATGAAACCAGCTCCTCTCTATCACCTATAATAATATTTAATCTTTATTTAATTCCTAAACTTATTGAAACGAATGTTACATTATTGTTGAGAATTTTTGATAGGAATGTATATCAAAGTACACATAAAACAGTGACACCCTGCAGGATTATTACCAAATTTAAAGAAAATTTGAGCACAATTAAAAGCAAGAACATACCTGATGGTGATTCATTAGGAACGAAAAGAGTTGGTATAGCATCTATATATGTGTAGCCTTTTTGTTCTTGGTGAAATATATTTCTCTTCGAAATGATGATGACAGACTACTTTAGTGCAATAAATAACCTCTGGTTCCATTGCGTTGAGACTTTCATTCTGTAAAATATCCAGCCACTTCTTGAATCTAGGCATGTCTTTCTTGAAATTAGGGAAACGATGCCTTGGGAAAGAATTCACCTCACAACAGGAGACCGAACATTTAGTTATACCCATGATTTTAAAATGTATATAAAAATTTGCAACGAAAAACGAACTGGTGTGAAAACAGCCGAATGGGATAGCAAAATTTGACCTTGATACAAACGTCCGCAGCCGCACCGTCGCACGGACAACGATGCAAACAATCAAGCCTGAATAAAAATATGATGTCAATGGAGAACCAAAAACAGCTAATGGAAACCTTTTCGAATTTTCTGGTAATATTTAATTTACTTTTTTTAAACCGCATATACGCCATTTACTTACACCTCAGGGGGCCAAGAGGGGGGCATTTTTGAATGAAAATTGGGATTTCTCGAAAACTGTACATAGAAATTTTTTCAAATTTTGTGGTAATATTACGGACCCATAGCAGTCAACAATTGCATATATGCCATTAACTTACACCTCAAGGGGGCCAAGGGGGAGGCATTTTTGAATGAAAATTGGGATTTTTCGAAAACTGCACATAGGAACTTTTTCAAATTTTGTGGTTATATTACGGACCCATAGCAGCCAAAAATTGCACATATGTCATTTACTTACACCTCAAGGGGGCCAAGAGGGGGGCATTTTTGAATGAAAATTGGGATTTTCCGAAAACTGCACAAAGGAACTCTTTCAAATTTTGTGGTAATATTACGGACCCATAGCAGCCAAAAGTTGCACATATGTCATTTACTTACACCTCAAGGGGTCCAGAAGGGGGGCATTTTTGAATGAAAATTGGGATTTCTCGAAAACTGTACATAGGAACTTTCTCAAATTTTGTGGTAATATTACGGACCCATAGCAGACAAAAATTGCACATATGTCATTCACTTACATCTCAAGGGGGCCAAGAGGGGGGCATTTTTGAATGAAAATTGAGATTTCTCGAAAACTGTACATAGGAACTTTTTCAAGTTTTGTGGTAATATTTAGGAGCTATAGCAGCCAATAATAGCATACATGTCATTTACTTACACCTCAAGGGGGCCAAGAGAGGGTCATTTTTGAATGAAAATTGGGATTTTTCGAAAACTGCACATGGGAACTTTTTCAAATTTTGTGGTGATATTACGGACCCATAGCAGCCAAAAATTGCACATATGTCATTTACTTACACCTCAAGGGGGCCAGAAGGGGGGCATTTTTGAATGAAAATTGGGATTTCTCGAAAACTGTACATAGGAACTTTTTCATGTTTTGTGCTAATATTAAGGAGCCATAGCAGCCAAAAATTGCATATATGCCATTTACTTACAACTCAAGGGGGCCAGAAGGAGGGCATTTTTGAATGAGAATTGGGATTTCTCGAAAACTGTACATAGGAACTTTTTCAAATTTTGTGGTAATATTACGGACCCATAGCAGCCAAAAATTGCACATATGTCATTTACTTACACCTCAAGGGGGCCAAGAGAGGGGCATTTTTGAATGAAAATTGGGATTTTCCGAAAACTGCACAAAGGAACTCTTTCAAATTTTGTGGTAATATTACGGACCCATAGCAGCCAAAAATTGCACATATGTCATTTACTTACACCTCAAGGGGTCCAGAAGGGGGCATTTTTGAATGAAAATTGGAATTTCTCGAAAACTGTTCATGTTTTGTGGTAATATTAAGGAGCCATAGCAGCCAAAAATTGCATATATGCAATTTACTTACACCTCAAGGGGGCCAGAAGGGGGGCATTTTGGAATGAGAATTGGGATTTCTCGAAAACTGTACTTAGGAAAAAGTTCCTATGTACCTACAGTTTTAAAAAAATCCCAATTTTCATTCAAAAATGCCCCCCTCTTGGCCCCCTTGAGGTGTAAGTAAATGACATGTATGCAATTTTTGGCTGATATGGCTCCTCAATATTACCACAAAATTTGAAAAAGTTCCTATGTATCGGGTGTCCCGAATTCGTTGTCTAGTGATGGGATCTCAGAAACCCTTGGAGCTAGAAGGAAATGAATGGCACATTTTCGGGCTCGATTTTTGAGAGATTTAATTTGGTGAAAACCGTAACCTTGTAAGTTCAACCGTTTTCGAAATATTAGCGAAAATTAGAAAATGGCGTGAAATGAAAAGTTCTCATAACTTCTTCATTACTGGCGCTATGAACATGAAACGAAAACATTATACAGGCACGCACTTTTTTTCGTAGAATTCTTTGATGTTATCAAAATTTTTTTATTGCGTTTTTTTTCGAAGTTATAATACAAACTTGTGTTTTTTTAAATGTGAACCATAAGCATTAGAATAGCAGATTGAACCGTCTTTTTTTTTTCCCTTTTCAAAAATATATAACTTGATATATAAATTTTTTATTAAACTGTAAAAAGCATCAAAAGTTTTATTTTCACAAGAAAAATCAAATGGTTGTCTAAATATGATAATCTGTGAACATCAAATGATTAATAGATAAGAACAGATAACAAATTTTTCATAAATATTGTGCGAAGTGAACTCCATTTTGGTCAATGCAAAGCTCACACCTTCTTTCTGACATTGTGAGGTGGGAGCTTTGCATTGACCGAAATGGAGTTGGCCCCCTTGAGGTGTAAGTAAATAGCATGTATGCAATTATTGGCTGCTATAGCTCCTTAATATTACCACAAAATTTGAAAAAGTTTCTATGTACAGTTTTCGAGAAATCCCAATTTTCATTCAGCACTGCCCCCTTCTGGCCCCCTTAAGGTGTAAGTAAATGGCATATATGCAATTTTTGACTGCTACGGCTCCTTTATATTACCACAAAATTTGAAGAAGTTCCTATGTACAGTTTTCGAGAAATCCCAATTTTCATTCGAAAATGTCCCCCTTCTGGCCCCCTTGAGGTGTAAGTAAATGACATATGTGCAATTTTTGACTGCTATGGGTCCGTAATATCACCACAAAATTTGAGAAAATTCCTATGTACAATTTTCGAGAAATCCCAATTTTCATTCAAAAATGATGGCTCCCTGAGGTGTGAGTAAATTGCGTATATGCGGTTTAAAAAAATCAAATTAAATATTAGCAGAAAATTTGACAATGTTTCCATGAGCCGTTTTTGGTTATATCATTCTCCATTGACATCATATTCTTATTCAGGCTTGATTGTTTGCATCGTTGTCCGTGCGACGCGACGGTGCGGCTGCGGACGTTTGTATCAAGGTCAAAATCTGCTAGCTCATTCGGCTGTTTTCACACCAGTGAAAAACGAAACACAAATACAGTCGCTTGAAACGTTATGTTCGAGAAATATTTTGAAAAGAATCATTTTAAAGTATCTGTTCGGGTTATCCATTTTTCGTTTGTCACAGAAATGTCAGGTTAATTTGTTTTCGTTTACGTCAAAATGGTCCCCGAAATGTCAAAAATGATGATATTTCATGGTCAAGAATTTGAAATTCTTTTAATAGCGCCCCTAGCGCACACGCTCTGAACTAAATACAAGGCCGGCAAAATTTGCCTTAGTGGGCAGTC
The DNA here is from genome assembly GCA_013421045.1 of Propylea japonica. Lineage (NCBI taxonomy): Eukaryota > Metazoa > Arthropoda > Insecta > Coleoptera > Coccinellidae > Propylea > Propylea japonica. The sequence goes on from CM024239.1 coordinate 21,742,052, forward strand.
TAGAGAGAGTAGTTTGTCTATGAGTTGTGTTACAGGCGCAAGCGTGAGCGCTAGTAAACATCTAGTGGTAAATTAATATGTTTTTAGTGTCGATTGTGGTCGTAAATGTGAAAAATAAGTGAATTATAATTGTTGTGATTGTTTGAGTGCTGTGAACAGTGAAAGTGTTTGTGATATTGGTGTCAGTGAATTTTCCTTGGGATAACTACTTTCGTCTTTTTGTAGGTGTCTCTAACCTATAAATCAAACTCATCTTCTTTGAAAAATGGTAGGAACGTTTTATATTTTATCGTGTAGAAGTAATATCTGTCTAAAAAACTTAAAGATATTTCAATTGTTTCAGTTTGCCGAATCATGAATTGCGTAAGCTTTTATAAATGAGGGCCATACTGTGAAATTTCATTCCAACAAAAGTTTTGAATGTAAAAAACATTTCGATTCCAACGATATAATTAAGTTTCATAAACATTCACAAGCAGATGGAACAATTAAATTACTTTCTTTGACATACCAAAAATCAAATGAACTGACCCATTAAATTTAATTATCGTTCATAATTATGTGCTCTATATTGAAATATGTATATCTATTTTGAACGACAACGAAACTTTTTTTGAAGAGTTTATGAATCTCTTTCCAGTAGCCTTTTCATTTCTATGCTCTTCACTCAATTTCTCCAAGATCGAAGAATAATTTTGACTGCTCTGAAACTTGATCCTCATTCTAAGTTATTACCTACTGACCTATTATTGTAATCACTATTACATATTGAAAAATATTTTTAACTTGATACTTTTCCAATTGAATTGATAACTTTAATCATATGTTTATGCGTTATTTCATATGCGATTTGAAATAGACTTATTCTTCTGCATCCATCTCATTATAACTAAGTTACCAAGTATATTGTTGGCAACCCCTCAACAATGAGCCTATTGTTTACATATTCTTGCTGACTTCAGTTATTTCCAAAATACTATATAAAGAAGCAACGCAACGCTCATAGTTGGTTCATTTCTGTCTCTCGTCCAATTCATATCTATCGCCGGTACAGTTATAAATGTAACGTGTGTTATTTTCATATTAAACAAGTGCTTTCTCAAATTGTGTTCACATTAAAACCAGTGGTTCCTAACCCAAGTGAAACAATTATAATTCTAGTGAACCCATAATAATAATCAAGTGATATTGTTCCTTTGTTGGATTAATTGGATCAACTCCTGAATCCACCTAACTTTAGCAATTTCATCAACAATCATCCTCATATCTATAAGTTCCGGAGCCACTTCAAAAGGCTGCCCTGGTGACAGCATACTGCTTTCTTATTCAATTGTGTTTGACTGTTTGGAATACAACACAAAAATTGGTGACAGCGGTGGGATAGCCACTTTCAATTGGCGCTTCCTAGGTGAGAAAATCAACCCTCCAAAAAATCTGTGTAACTGGATTTCATCCACCGGACCATCGGGTGTCTACGCACAGTTTTGGCTGGACAACTTCCTACTTGAGCAAAGCTCTTCATAGGAGATCCTGCATCCGCTACCCTCATCAACCACCTGCTACCACTTCTGTAACTGGGTCATAGGATCCACCGGACCATAGGGTGTCTACGCAGAAGCAACCCCACTGTGTAACTGAGTCATAGGATTCACCGGACCATCGGGCGTCTACGCACAGTTCATCTTTTCAACTTTTTTCAACTTGGGATCACATCGAACAGACAATCAGACAAGTAAGTCAATTTCCATATTATCGTATTTCCAAATACTTGTTCTCATATATTCCTTATTTATTATCCTCAAATATGTCTGTTCATTCTAATATAAATATTCCTGATACTATTTCGAAAGACGGTTCTGATATTACTCAAACTCTTCCAATAGCACTTCTTTTTAAATTCATAAAGCCTTTAATGGAGATAGAAATGAACTCACAACCTTCATTCAAAACACCAATTCTGCTTTTTCTCTCGCTAGTCCGACCAAAAAATACACTTTTTCTTTATGTCATTTCGCAGTTATCGACTAATGTTATTAATGAATTAGAACTTTCTGAATTAATTCTTCTTGGTATGATTTAAAAACAACTCTTAGACAATTTTATGGTCACACTAAACATCTCGTTCAAGCTCATGAAGAACTCGAGACAATTAACAACTTCCTAATGAAAGTATTACTGATTTTTTTAAAAGACTAGAAAAAAGTAAGAACGAATGCATGCAAGCTGAAATCTTAATTCGTATAGACCGGACGAAATTTTGGGCTTGAAGAAAGCCATTCAGCATCTGACTGCTTCGTAAATTCATCATTCACTCAAAACAGAAATCAGTCAAATGCTGAGAGCTCGAATATTGGTGATTTAAATGAAGCTTATTCAATTGCGATTCAGAAAGAAAA
>CM024239.1:21744547-21835650 GCA_013421045.1 Propylea japonica
ATATTTTTTTTCAGGCAATGGACGGTGAAAAATGCGTGGGTGCTATAGTTTGTAACTAGACATACATCGAAAAGTAATGAAACGAAGGTTACATCGCTATGCTGGCAGTCGATAAAGATTATAGGAAAAAGGGTATAGGATCAACTCTCGTTAAAAAGCAATTCAGGAAATGATCATAGGGATGCAGATGAAGTAGTTTTAGAAACGGAGTGACAAATCAACCTGCTCTTCAACTTTACGAAGCTTTGGGCTTCGTGAGAGATAAGAGATGTTTAGATACTATTTAAATGGAGTAGTAGATGCTTTGCGATTGAAATGTGGCTCAGATGAGAATACGTTGGTAGCCTCTTACTTCAGTTGGCTACTTTTCATCTCACCTTTCTGAATTTTATATAGCAATAAAACTCATGTGTTTTCTTTCTCGAAGCAAAATTGTAATTTTTGCACTGAAAATGTATAACGCACAATTTCAGTTGATTACGTTACTATCAGTTGAGTGATTCAATAGCTGCAAAAGTTTTCTCTATATCACTAATTTTTGGCTATTGCAATATTTACTGCAGTGGAATATCAGTTCTTTATTTAAGAGACAGATTAATTGAAGGAACTGCATTTTCCATCATTTTTTGAAGAAATATTTATATTAATTTTTTTTTCTATTCACGATTTTTTGTTATGAAAATTCATATACACCTCGAATATTATATTTGTGGAAATTATTTTAGGGCATTTTTTTTAAGAACATAATGTGAAATTAAAAGTTCAGTTTATAATTGTGTGAAAAAGTTCTGATTGTTACATAATTTCTTCAGCAAACTTACAATGAAAAGTAAGTTTTTCCTACCGTGAAGTTTTGCCAAAGATGAATTCAATCACTCATAAAAAAACTGATTTACTATCTGTTTTATTTTTTGATACATATTGGAGTGAACTCACAGCAAGTTATAAATCAATTTGGTAGTGTTACTATATGAACTTCCTCATCTCTTATTTTTTTAATGTCTTCCAGTTTTATCCCTCCCTTTTTTTCCTGTGAATAACATTATTTCTGATATTTATTTTTGAACTTGAGAAAGGAATATTCAGATTCCTAGTACTTTTAACAGTTGCTTATAGCAAAGAAATATTTGATTTTGAAATGAGTGTAAATATACAATAGATATATCTTGTACTTGAAATGTGAACTTGTATAATATTGATATAATATAGAGAGTGCAGTGTTTATTACTATCGTCTTACTCTTACATTAAACCTGAAATACTGCGATGGATGTACGCCATGATTGTGGGATCAATAACAACATATGGGGCAGAGACTAGTTTGCAAAGCAGGTCAGACAACACAAGGAAATTCTCGACAAGGTCAAAGACATGCTTGCCTTTGTATCACTGGAACTATGAGAATGTGCCCGACTAGAGAACTTGAGGTCATCACAGATCTCACTCCTCTACATCTAGTGATCAAAGGGTAGTTTCAGTTTAGTTTAAAAGGGGTTACAGTTCACTGAGACCTCAAGGTCTATTGTGCCCTCTTACAGAGCTGTTCTGGCCACACCCTTCACAGCTCGCCTTCCAGTTCAGAGATCTAGTGAAATGTAATATCTGTGAAGGGCTGATTGAAACGAGGCTAGTTCCTTACTCTTGCAAATTTCTCGCCTAAGGCATTCTCTCCTTCGGCTCGCAATGCCAAAGCATTCCGTGACTAGGTGAATGGGGATCTCTTCCTCCTCCCCACAGAACCTACACTCGCTAGTGTCCGATAATCCATCCTCAACAGGTGGTTCCTGAGGCGACAGTGTCCTGTGGAAAGCCAGTGAGGAGGTGTAATTGTTTCTTACCAAGATCCAGATAGCTTTTGGATCCCGCTGTCTCAACATTCCGAAGGAACTTAATTAACGATCCATCCCTGTGAGATTCTGCCAGAGTTTTTTCCCCTTGGCTTTTCCTTTCTTCAGAACTCCTCTTATAGGTACATTTATAATCAATTTCAAGCGAAATAACGGTTATCATTTTGCGGTTAGCCGGTTAGCCGCTTGCTTGAAATGATTTATCTATACCACAGAAGGGTTCTGGGCTAATTAGTGACATTCGTGAGATCTCTTTGGCAAGTGTATTGGCCTTTTCCTTTCATTCCCGAATGGCCGGGAACCCAGGTTAAAAGACCTTATTTTTCTTGCTACCTTGGTTCCGGCACTCTCAGATCATCTTGAATCGATGACGTAAGAGCTCAGTGCTTTAATAGCAGCTTGACTATCTGAGTGTATGGTATATCGTACTTCTGATTTATATCCAGACATATTTCAATATATATTTTAAAATCCCCGTATTTAAGGCACGACTTCAGAAAATAACCCCGTCTCGAAGGGTTTGCAGCTTGACTATCTGAGTATATGGCTACATCACACTTCTGATAGTTTCTTTCCAGGTTTTATATCTAGACATCTTCCAATAGCTAAGATTTCCGCTTGAAAGACGCTCATACAAGAGCCTAGCGACAGTGCACATTTGGTACTTGGCCCGTATACCAGCGCCAGCTCCTGTAGAGGTTTTGGAACCATCTGTATACCATTTTACGGTATTTTCTTTGAGGTTATAGTTGGTGTATCCATTCATTCTCTTTTACTTAGGTCCTGAAGTTTTTCTCGGTGCTTACTTTTTGATCATTACATCACTAGGGAGGTTCGCAGATGAGATTAGTTGTTCAGAGAGGACCAGACTCCCTGATTCTTTATTCTCTCATTACCTGTACCTTCCTTAGATATTCTGAGGATAGCCTCATGGGTAACTCTATCAATCAAGATGTAGAGGTGTGAGATTCGTAATGACCTCAGGTGATCAAAAAGGTAGCCATAAGCTTTTTTAAAATATCTATAGAAGGTACAGGAAATGAGAGAATCAAAAGTAAGGGAGCCTGGTCCTCTCTGGCAAGTACATCTCATCAACGAACCTAGGGATGTTATAAAAAGTGAACATCGAAAAGAATTGTAACTCAATGCTATGAGAAAAGGAATACACTGGCAAAACTTCAAGTAACTACCGTCAAATGGTATGCAGAATGTTCTAAAACCACCATAGGTGCGGACGCTGGAGTATACGGGCCAAGAACTATAATAAGTGTATATGGTTTTTCACTATAATTGACCCCCCCCTTTGGTGACTTATGTGAAGTCATATGAAAAACCTCAGTTGATTTCGTGATGAACTTTTGTATGAAACATATTATTGTATCTCCTTTAGTAACAAAGTTAAAGGGGGGTCAAATTATAGTGAAAAACCCTGTACACTATTGTTAGGCTCCTACTTGAGTGTTTTTCAGGCAGGAATACTTGCAAACGAAAAATGCTAAGACAGATACTTGGAAAGAAACTATCAAGGGTGTGACATAGTCATCCATTCTGATTGTCAATCCGCTATTAAAGCACTGAATTCCTATGTCATCGACTCAAAAGCTGATAGGGAGTGCCAAAGAAAACAAAATTAAACAGGCAAAAACAACAAGGTCTCTTAGACTGGCTTCCTGGTCACTCAGGAATCAAAGGAATGAAGAGGCCAATACACTAGCCAGAAAGGGAGCACAAAACACCACTTACTTAAAAAATGAATATTCACTAAAAATTTTTGATAAACCAAGGTTCAATGCTAAAGGTTTGACATGTTTTTTTAACACAATCCTGTCCACCTATGAGTTAACCAAGGCTAACGTAATTTCAAATTAATCTTAATTTGACAGAAAAAAAGGACTATGAGGATAATTATGATAAAAAAATCAATAATATTATATACTATTTACTTTTAATCATTGCTTTCGTTTCCTCTTTAAATTTTTCACCAAAAAACACCTAACTCAGTATTCTTTTTAGTATCACAATCTAGTTTACTTTTCTTACTAATAACGACATGATCTCCTTCCGCACTTCTTTTCAACTTCTCTTTTATCAATGTTTCCATTCCTTCTGTTTTCTTATAGTTGGATTTGACGGGTCAATACTATACAAATGACTTGAGAAGACAGCAGAAAACCTGGGATCGCTGACATCGACTTTGAATCCATCTGATTGGGCCATTTGCAATTCCTTGTTTTCCTCTTCTTTTTGTTTTTCTTTGACTTTTTGCCCATTTCTTCTTCTCTTGTATTTTTTTAAACTGAAATGCTTCTTATCGTCTTCATCATCGTCTGCCAAAAGTAATTCGAGTTCTTCATTTTTAAAATCTTTCTCCTCCTCACTGTTTGTTTCTCTGGATTTCTCTTACCATTCTTTTTCTGTTTGAATTCGGGTTTGTCGAATTCTTCAGCAAAATACGGATCATTCATGTCGATATCTGATGGTACATCTGAGTCGTCATTTCCTTGCTTTTTCATTTTCTTTTTCTCCTTTTTTTTGTTCTTTTTCTTTCCAAGTACTTTTCGAAGGAGTTTTCTGTCCTTTTCTTCCAGTTTTTTCTCAACCAATTCTTTGGACTTTTCCTCGAGGCCTATATCCCAAGTAGCTTCTAATTCAACATCTCCTCTTCTTTTTGTTTTTCTGTTGTCTATTTCTTTCAAAAGTGCACTGTATTTAGCTACAGCATCCTCGCCTTAAAACTGCGAGTCCTCATCATCACTATCATCCTCACTCAGAGCTACAAAATTTTTTAGCTGATCTTCATCCAATTCATCATGCTTACCACTATTTATTTTTTCAGTAAGATCAATTCTATCAGGGTTGGTTTCGTCCCAGGTGAGGTTAACTTTAGCTTGTTGTAATGCTGTAGTTGTGAAATATCTTGGTTGGTATTTTGAAGGAATCTGTTCACAAGTATCTTTTGGTTCGTCATTGAACTCCATATCATTTGGAATTATTCTTAAATCTAATTTGACGGCGCTGGATTCATATTCCATACCATCACATTCTGTATAAACTTTATTAGCTACGTTTTTATCATTGAAAACGACTACAGCATAATAATATTTCAATCGATTGAGCTGGTACTGACGCAGTTTCTCCATATGATACTTTGATCCTTCCTCTGTATCATCATCTCTGTCATCTAATTTGGTTTCTGTTAGTTCGGGGGGACCTGACTTATCTTCTTCAGCTAATCTTTGCTTTCCAAATTCAGATGTATATATATTAACACTTTCAATCAAACCTCCTGGTGGAAGAAATGAATTCAACAGCACCATTATATCAACAGCTCTTATTCTATCCCAATCCATATTACAAACTGCCAATCGTTTGTTATTTCCTCAGTTGTTTCAGCATCAGCATCCAACTCCCCCATTTATGTTCGATAGTATCTTCATCCTCTGGCTCTTCTTCAGTTTCTTCGTCATCTGATGAACTTTCAGATAATAAGGGTTGTTCGCCTCTAGCATAATCCACTTTTAAATTTGTTAATTTCTTTTTCACATCGTTAGATAATTTATTATCAGTACTACTAGTTTTCTCCAATTCTTTCTGGTCCTCTAGAGATATTTCATCATCATCTTCAGAAGTTACTATCTTCTGACGAACTCAAATGATAATATCTTTTAAATCTTTTGTACTAGTATGTTCAATAGGCCTTCCTCTCTCATCTACTGAATAACTTTCTTTGAAATTTTTCATCTTTGAACATAGATTGAAACCGTTTGTCTATTTTCACCTTTTGAGATTTTTTAGGAATGCGTCGAAATTTGGCATCGCTTTTGACACGATTAAACCTTTCATCTTCCATTTTAAATAACAAAACTGTCGTTTGTATTATCAACAAATAAACTCGTATTATAAAATTCAGAAACTTCGGCACTTTTTAAACATAACAGAACATAACCTCAATCTTGTACGTCAAAAAACATGTGTACGGACATAGAAATTAAATAATAATATCAAAGAAAACCGTCTTCTTCTTCCGTTTCTCTTTGATATTTCAGAAAAAAGACACAAAAAATTTCTAATTATTCGATTTACATAAAAATAATTACTGTTATAAATAAAGAAGTAATGTAATCTGCATCTGTTAATGTAAGAGCTGAAAAAAAGAGCAAGGGTCGTCCATCCAGATACTGATTTATTATCTGTAGCTTGGAGGTGTTTTGTTAGGAATTTTTTAATATGCCTATAATCAAAATTCTAATAAATGCCCTCACGAAATTTCACAAAATTATTTGTTGTATACCTACATAATAAAACTCCCCATTAAGTACTGTCTTATCTTAGATCAATAAAACTTCAAACAAACATTTTCATGAAGCTCTTGATTCCAAATCATTGTTTTTCCACAATTTTTTCCATAATCAAAATCAACCTGGATTATTAAATTTGAATAAAATATTGGTAAAAGTTATTTACTTCATAATTGAACATATTATGTAATACATTGATCCAAATTTACTCGCACAAATGAAAAAAAATTATAAAAATTTTAAGATTTTGGTTAGAATTTGGAAAAATATTTCTATTTATTTGGAATCCGCAAGAATACGTATGAATCTGATATCCTAATTTTGGAATCTTTGACTCTTGTGAATTTATTATATTTCGTTAAAAGTGGCAATATTGTGAAAATATTATACAAACATTAAAGAGAAAGGTTCTGGTTTTATACTCATATCAAGATTATTTTGAAAAATGTCCAGATTACAAGATGGATTAGCAATTCTTCGTAGTTTGCGTTTAATAGCAGAGTCTGGAATTGAATTACAACGACAAAATTGTGAAAGTAATTTGGGATAATTCCAGTTTGAAAACATTGGCCAGGGATATATTAAAAGTTGAAAATCAACTTGTAGATAAAAAGGTCTCAAATCAGGAAATTGTAAAAAGTGTCGGAGAAATAATTGAGAAAGCATCAACAGTTGTTCAAAGTGTACAAGTATACAATTACAAAACATTTGTGGAACCTATTTTCAAAGGTGATTCAAAGATATGTTCACCATTTAAGGTCATACTAACGCCTACATTTGCTATGTAAATTCCAAAGCTATCCATTATTTCATCTTCTGAAACTATTGTTGTAGATGTCAGAATTGAAGATAGTAAAATACCTAAAACTGATGAACAGATCTCAAATAATTCAAACAGTTCTGAAGTTTTATGAGATTAAGCTAACATCTGCTGACCGTGAATTGTTGAGAACTCTTGATATGGAACACAAAAGGATGGAAAAAAATCAAATCTGATATCTCTTCGAAAAATATGAAAGAGGAAGAAACAAGGACTACAAGTTCTACTAAGATCAGCAGCGATCCAGAGAAAATAAAGAAGAAATTTACTGAAGTAAAGGCTATACCGAATCCAAAATCTTTGTGAGTAATATTCTGATTAAAACTGAATACTCATACCGCAGTCAATTTAATTGTATATTATATTAATTCCAGTTAAGTAGTCTGAATCAAAGCAGAGAAGTGTTCCATCTTCAAGAATTGGAAGAATGGTTTCATTTGGAACTCTCGCTGCAGGATTAGGAGTTGGAACTGTAGCCGAGATGCAAGGAGAACTTTAGGATTTGGTTCATTGAGGACCAAATGGCGTTATGACAGAGGCTAATCTCAATAGAATTGTAGATACATTGTGTAAAGTAGAGGTAAATTATCCTTCGAAATTGTATACAGTTCCAGAAATCAACCCGTAAATGGTATGGTGGGGTCCACCAGACCGCCATCATTCGATTTTCCTAGATAGTTCAAAAAGTTTTCGATTTAAAATGCCATCCACTGCAGTACCTTCATTTAATGTACGAAAATTTCTGTTGGGTTGGGGTATAATAGACCTTGCTAGGAAAAGAGATGATTGGAAACGGGAATACGCCGACTATAATCTCAAAGAGAAAATACCGTAAAAGGAATACAAGATGGTTCCAAAAACCTTTACAGAAGAAGCTGGAGCTATGGGATATACAGGCCAAGTACCAAGGTGCAATGTCCCTAGGCTCATGTATGAGCATCTTTTAAATGGAAATCTTATAAAAAACTTCAGAAGTGCGATATAGCATATATCGTATATATATATATATATACGCATTGGCTATCTTTACCAGCCCGGTACGCACCCCAGGTGAAGTGAGGCCCTGGTGTGCGGGGGTATGCGGGGAAAGTATATAATTTATACATTCTGGAGACTTATCACTACCAATAAGAGTCCCAGCATACTGCTAGTGACATATTAAGCCCATCTGTATAAAAATAGATGATTTTAGATCCATCCCCAGCCCAGGCGGTGTTGCCAAAATATTCTAGTAGCTTTTGCATTTGAATGCTTTATTTCTCTATTTCTTCGATCGTAACAGATATACGCGACACGAAATGCGTCCAACGGAAGCCAAAGTATGATTCATCAATAAAAACTATTCCGTTTCGCGGTTTATTGTTAGCTTCGGTAACTTCCATCTTAGGAGAGCTAAATGAAAAGGAATTACAGGTTTTAAGCAATTTTTATCCAAAAATGGAACATTGGCACTTTGCGTTATTTTTTCTATAAATAACTAAAGATTCACACAATAAATAAAATTTGAAATTGGCAATGAAATTCGAACTAATTCTCACATGGAATTAGTTCATTCTGTTCTTATATGAATGAAACAATGCAATCATTTCATGAAGAGTTTTTTCCATCAAAAATTCGAAAACTAAACGATTATATTCTCTGTTCAAAACTTTATGGAATGACTCATAATTTTGGGTTGACATTTCCATAAATTTAATTTGCATTGCAGCTTGGAAATTGATCAGTTAAACATTCTAGTTTTCAGATATTCTCGATTCTCATGTCCAGTACGCGATGATTAACCAAATATTTCTATGGATTGTTCGTACAGATCAATTATTAGTGTTTCACGGATTGTTGTTTTTCGAACCGTAACCCTGATTTGATTTGCCACAAATGGATACACTTTTTGTCATGTGTATGAATCCATATTTTTTCAACAACCCTCTCACTTTTATGAAAATGAAATAGATCGAGGTCAGATAATTATTTTTTCGTATATGCACTTGTGGGACTTTGAAATTCGAATAACAAACAAACAAGTACCCTCCATAAAAAAAATTCAAGAAAAGCCCTGAGCAGGAGCTTTTGAGCGCTTGTTATTGGTGGAGCAATGAGACTATTACCTCAAAATTTTACATGAGATTTGATATTGATACCGAATATACAGGGTCTCTATAAATTATTGTAACAGCGCAGTTGGCTTTGGATTACTTTGCCGCTACAGAATACCAATCTATAGATTGGTTATAACCAATCAGAGCATAGCATGATCACAGAACTCTGTGGTTTGCATAGAAAGCGACAAAATGAGAATGATCCAAAGCCAACTGCGCTGCTACAATCATTTATAGAGACCCTGTATACATGCGGAATCTCACAGCACAATCGGAATTTATTCTGAAAATTATTCAGATAATGAAATATGTAAAAATTAATAATTAAGAAATTAATGTTCTGATGATGCGACGAAATCCGCATGAACATTCAGTATATCAGTCTTTTCACAAAATGAATTTAATTCGAATCAGTTATCCTGTTATGAAACTATGAAGATTGTACTTTCATTATTCGAATTGGATTTCTATGGTTTTGTCGACACTATGGCCACAAAATTTTTCATAAAATTCAGTATAATGTTTTCATGCACAAAAAATTTGATTCGAATCGGATAGTCTGTTATGGAAATATAAATATTTCTTTTCAATTTTCAAATTGAATTTTCTATGGTTCTGCTAACACTATGGCCACAAATTTTGCATGAACATTCAGTATATCAACCTTCATTCACAAAATAAATTCCATTTGAATCGGGAGTTCTGTTATGGAAATAAAAAGATTCTACTTTTCAATATTCCAATTGAATTTTATATGGTTCTGTTTATAGCCACGCAATTTCGGATGAACATTCTGTATACCGATCTCTATTCACAAAATAAATTTCACTCGATATATCTCATACTTTTCGAATGGATGTGTCCCCTTTATGTTTTTCTTCACTCTGCTTTTTTGAGACTTTTAGCAATGATCTTCAAATCGTTTCGTAACATTAGTTACGAAACATATTTTTGGTACAAAAATTCAGATTGAAAAATTATTATTTAATTATTATGTTAATTGCTAGAGTTTTCGTCTGAAAAGATAATAATAGTTATGAATATTATGTCTTTACTAGGTCGATATACAGGGTGATTTTTTAAGTGTTTCATTAGACGTTTTCGAGGAAGGAATTGTAATACAGATTCAAGATTTGGAGTTTCGTTTTAGAGTACGTGAACTTTAATTGTAAAATATTTTCAAGAGAAATCTACTTCCATTTCACCGGAAACGAATGTAACTTCGTTATTTCAAATGCAACACCCTGTATATTTATACATATTCGAATTCTTCGTTCAATTCTACACTGATTTGATGTATGATACGTGCAACCACTCAAGAGGTTCTTGAATTATTGCCTGATTATCAAATTTTTTTAAAAAAAGAATTGTTGTCACAAATTTGGTCCATATCTTCAAAATCCCTCATCACAGAAATTTTTTTTTTGCAAGTGGAATAAAAGAATGTACGCTGATACTGTTTCTTGTATAACTTATGAGGAAATATTATACAGGATGTCTGAAAAAGGGCCCCAAAGTGAGCCTCAATAAAAATATAAAAATCTCACTTTTTTCAAATGGCAACCCTATGATTTGTAATTCCAATCGATGGTCGTCGTCAAAAACTAGTTAGGATTTCAGGTTTCTTAGTCTAACCATGCATTTATTAGGATAGAAATTTCCAAGAAGCTGTGTCTGTTGATTTATAATGCATTTTAGAGAACTGTCATTATACTTTTTTGATCCATCGGGCACTATGCAAAATATGAATTATGGTAACAGTGTATTGAATATCTCCTCCATTTATGGCGAATGTAACAAAATATTAGAAAGGGCATTCAGAACTTTTAACGAAAGAAATCCACATTTACCACCTTAACAAAATCGAAGTTCAGGAAGTATCAAAACAATTTTCTCCGTAGTGAGAAGAACCATCAACTAAAACGGAATCGTGTGAATACAGTAAAGGTTGACGCTCACTTGGACGAAACGAGACGAGACGAAGCAACGCGTTAGTTCGCCGGAACCTAACGCCTAACGATTCTGATCTTCGCTTCGCGCCTCCTATGTGAGTGATCCCCCATTTGATTCAGTGCAAATCGTGCCTGCGGAAAAAAACAACTCGCTTCCTCGTCTCGTCTCGTCCAAGTGAGCATCAACCTTTACAGATCATTCATATCTATTACTGTATTCACTCGTGTCCGTTTAGGGCTAAGGCTTCCAGTACGGAGAAAATTGTTTTGATACCTCTTGAACTTTGATTCCGTTAAAGTCAGTAAATGTGAATTTCGTTCGTTGAATTTCTTATTACCTGTTCTACGAATTTGTTACATTTGCCGCAAATAAAAAACATACCCTTGATATATCATTCCAGTGAAATTATTATTGAATGTTATGCTTAGTGCTTGATCTATGAGAAAAGTAAGAATGACAGTTCCTATAATAGCCTACTTCAAAAATGCAAGCTTACAAACTGTGCGAAACTGTCTTTAATCGTGAAATTCGAATTTTATTGAATAATAATATAAAAGATACTGATTTAGAGGCATGAAACGTTCGAGACACTATAACTGGTTTTTGAAGAGCAATCGATTGGAATTACAAAATTATAGGGTTGCCATTTGAAAAAAAGTTAGATTTCATAGTTTTATTGAGGCTCACTTTGAGGCCTTTTTCAGACACCCTGTATAATATTTCCTCATAAGTTATACAAGAAACAGCATCAGCGTACTTTCTTTTGTTCCACTTCTGCAAAAAGAAATTCTTGTAATGAGGGATTTGAAGATATGGACACTAATTGTGACAACCTTTTTTCCAAAAAATTTGATAATCAGGCTATAATTCAAGAACCGCTTGAGTGGTTGCACATATCATACATCAAATCAGTGAAGAATCGAACGAAAAATTCGAATATGTATAAATATACAGGGTGTTGCATTTGAAATAACGAAGTTACAATCGTTTCCGGTGAAACCGGAAGTAGATTCCTCTTGAAAATATTTACAATTGAAGTTCATGTACTCTAAAACGAAAATCCAAAATCTTGAATCTCTATTACATTCCTTCCTCGGAAACGTCTAATGAAACACTTAAAAAAATCACCGTGTATGTGTGAAATATGATTAAGAAGTAAATTGTGAAAAATACATTATTTTTATTTTATTTGGGATATTTCATGACTTCAGGTGGTGACAATTTCAATTCAGAATTTCTCGAAAGGAAAGCTAAAATGTCAAACATATCTCTTAATTTTTATTTCGTTAAATTCTGTTGAAGGTATAAAATTTAACAAAATAAATGATATCCACCAGACTCGAAGTTAACGGCATAGAAATAATGTCTGGATAATTAATGCCTGTTTGATAATGTAATCAACGAAAAAACATGTAATTGACGTCAACAAAGTAAAAATTCACAAGAAGACGCAACGAATTTTGGCGGTTTTTGAACATAAGGTTTCAAATAATATGATTTTTCGGTTCATTTCCAATATTAAGTGGTTATATCCTCATGAAAGAAAGAAAATTCATTTATTATCAAATATTGCATCAATTAATATTTTCTCAATGAGCTCAGAAGTATTCATCCGGACCTAAATAGTAACACGTTTGGCTATATCACCTATTTCTACTTTGTGATCATCGAATCTGTTAACCACCTATATGATGCAAATGTGTTCAGTTCCTCCAGAATACAAACAAGCAAAATCAGAGGAGGTGAAAAAAATTACATCTGATTATGAAAGTCGAATATGTATCATTTTTCGTTTACAATGAAAATTTTCAAATTGTACATTGAAGATTGTTAAGGATAAATTTGATTCCATCTAATTATTTCTTAGTGATTCTAATCGATTCGAAGAACAATAAGATAATAAGAAATGTTAATTTTCCACCCCCTTCAACTCCATCCATTGCGTCCGTAAATTAAAATTAATCTGCAATTACTAAATTGAAAAAGTCAGAGCCAGTACCAGATTGAATGCGACGTTGTCAAATTTACGGGCTGAGGTTGTCTTAGGTATAGAAGTAAATTATAGTGGGACTCTTATGAACCGAGTTATACCGCCAGAATGTATATATTTACACGCGTTTAGCGCCGCAGCACCACCTACAGGTGGATGGCATGAACTAAAGTGTATATATTGCGATAAAAATTTGTCGATTTCGGCCCATACGAAAATTCGTATATAGACTCAGTGAGGCAGTACAAAGCTTCTGTAGAAAATATACACGTGAATTTTTACGAAGCCCGGGCGGGCTTCGTAAATGATTTGGGCTTGACAAGGGTAACGGCGTATGGCGTTTCTGGCTTGGTAAGGTCGCGTAATACGTCTATGTATATGTACCTATAAGAAGGAGAAAACCGAAGGGAAAAAAACTCTGGCGGAATCTCCCAGGGATGGATAATTCCACTGAGTTCCCTCGGAATTTCGAGACAGCGGAATCCAAAAGATATCTGGATCTTGGTAAGAAAGCAATTACACCTCCTCACTGGCTTTCTTACAGGACATTGTCGCCTCAGGAAGTACCTGTTGAGGATGAGATTATCGGACACTGATGAGTATAGGGTTTGTGTGGAGGAGGAAGAATCCCTATTCACATAGTCACGGAATGTCTTGGCATTGCGTGCCTAAGGAGAGACTGCCTTGGGCGAGAACCTTGTAAGAGTGAGAAACTAGCCTCATTGAAGCCTTCACAGTTATTAAATTTCATTAGATCTGGAACTGGAAGGCGAGCTGTGAAGGGTTTGGCCAGAACAGCTCTGTAAGGGGGCACAATAGACCTTGAGGTCGCAGTGAACTGTAACCCCTCTTTGAACTAAACTATGCTAGACCCCACCTTACAACAGTATTTTTATTCTATAATCGAAGTCATGTCGCTTTGGATGTTGCGATACAAATTCTGCACGAAAGCGAATGCGAACAGATGATCCACGGTTTGAAGAATGGGCATTTCAAAACTGGATGCCCTGGAAGGAGTTTCCTCCAATATGAAGGGAAAAATGGAAAATAAATTTAATATTCTGAAAAATAACATTCTTTCAATTCTGAGAACCTGAAGGAATTAGATCGAATACATTAGATAAGAGAGTCAGATTCACTAAATGTTCACACGAGCAAGACATAAAACACTTGGTAGCATGTGCCGTTTTTCCAGTATGGCACTTGTGGATGAAGCATCTCCGAAGACAGCTCAGAAAACGCTTGTAGTTTTTTATTGAATATCACAGAATGTTGTTATATTCAGTGTTCATTAAGATTAGAATGTATATTTATGCTTTGAATCATCAGAATCACATATCATTGGAATTTTTCCAAATTATGTGAAATCCAAAAGTTTGACTTTTTCAGTTCTAAAAAAGATACAGTGGAACTCCCTATAACGAACGTCTGTATAACGAATTTGTACAGGACATTGTACTTGAATCCAAATTCCATTCTGAAAACACCCTCTAAAACGAAGTAAATTCTCTCTATAACAAAATATTCAAAGAACACCACTCTTTGAATGGGTATTGGTAAGAAGGTATAAGGGTATAATAAATCCCGACCTTTAACTAAATCATTACGGCGGGCAGAGAGATCCTTCTGAAACAGTTTTAAATACACCCCTGGCGTTTGGTTCAGTCTAACCATTACGCTAGTGTGAAAGTTGTGCGAAAATGTCTAAAACGAAGTGCTTAAGTTTGAATGATAAACTTAAAATTATCAGTGAAATCGACTTCGACATTGCCGAGTATAGAAACAAATTTTCTGTGTAACGAAATTTCTTTATAACGATTTTTTTGCGTTTGCGGATTTAGCGCTTTCGTTAAAGGGAATTTTTTTCTAAGTGTTCAATTTATATCACAATGTATAGTCCGTTCACGAAAGGTTGAGCACATAGTAGGCGTTTTGTTATTTATCTGAAGTTGGCAGTATTTGCTGTCATAACGTAAAATAAAGTCAACGTTGCCGAATGTAACCGGCCACGTTCGACGAGATTGTGAGTAATCAGAACAACTCTATGCAATATTGACAACATTGCGTATCAATCTGACAAGAACATAACCTAAATTTTAATATACACAGTGGAAATATGCCAAATTTCCATGGCCAACCGACGGCTCAACCTTTCGTGAAACGGACTATACGTTCAGGAATACCTAAACATTCATGCCATACCTAATAAAAGTCAATAGTTTAATGCAAACACATATATTTCGTGAAAAAAGTTTGGGCTCTTGACTAACCCCAAGTTGCAATACATATGTACGTACCGGGTTTTCACTATAATTTGACCCCCCTTCAACTTTGTTACTGAAGGAGATACAAAAAAATGTTTCGTATAAAAGTTTCACGAAATCAACTGAGGTTTTTTGATATGAGTCCAGAAACTGAAATATATACAGGGGACCAACATATTGATGACAACTTCATTTTTCAAATGAAACACCCTGTATATGTTTCCACATTTGGTTAGCTCTTTTTCCCCTGATTTCGAATATGTAACATATGTTGGTCTATCTTTCTTTTTCTGAGCACCACAGAGTTTCAAACTTCAATAACCATCTGGCTAGCGTTTGGAAGTTCGTGAATATTTAAGTAGCCAATTTGATCTTGGAGTGGTTAAGTATGGCGCACCCATTTTATGGCCACCAAATAATCCCGATTTAACACCGTTGGACACGTTTTTATAGCCGTTCCTGAAGAAACAAATTTACTTCAGCAATAATGACAATTAATGAAAGCGGAGAATAATATTAATGATATAAAATCAATCAATATTAAACCCATAATTCGGAATAAATCCGTCAACGCACAAAGAATAATGATAATATTGTGATTATTAGAAACAAATTTTGAAGCTTTAATTTCTGACTTGAATCAGAGCCATAATAATGCTATCAAAACTAGTCTAAACAACTTGAGACAACTATATGAACTATGTGTATTGAATGAAGGTAGTCATTTGAGCAATTTCTTAGTTGATGTTATTCTTACCATACTACCATAGTTTATCATTTTTCATTGGTTAAGTAATTGTTAAGTATTCATTCTAAAATAATACTTTTAAGTAGATTGTTTGGATACAAAGAATTCGTAGGTATTTCACATATTTTTTATTCGGTGTCATCATTTCAAAAAATTGGAAACTCTGAAAATTGAAGAGACACATCCACATACGCATTTATATTCGAGATCAGGAGGAAATAGCCTATCAAAAAAAGGAAGAATATACAGGACAGGGTGTCCCATTTTTAAAACATATAGTTGCATTCAATGAGCATTTTCAGTAAACGCACTCTGCCACTTGTAAAATGATTACAGATCTTGGCAGGTGGTTCTTAAAATTTGAAACTCTGTGGAATAAAAAAGATAGACCAACATATGTTACATATTCGAAATCAGGGGAAAAAGAGCTAGCCAACATGGAAAAATATACAGGATGTTCCATTTGAAAAAAATGATGTTGCCATCAATATGTTGGCCACCCTGTATATATTTCAGTTTCTGGACTCATATCAAAAAACTCAGTTGATTTCGTGGAACTTTTACACGAAACATTTTTTTGTATCTCCTTTAGTAACAAAATTAAAGGGGGGGGCAAATTATAGTGAAAAACCCGGTACCATACCAGTTACGGGTTAACATCGGAAACATACGATATTCAATGCATTAGAGAGAGTATTGTGCCACGCGTTGGACAGTGGTATAACTAGATAGATTTTTGTGCTAGTTTCGCTTTCTTTTGACGCGATGGATGGTCAACGAACAAATAATATGGTTGGCTTTCTCAAATCGACTAACACAGGCAGTCTGACGCATTGAGTCGATGCGTAGGCTGGTGCATAATACTCGATGCTCAAGATCAGCCGAGAATATTGCTGCTGTAGCAGAAAATGTTGAAGAAAACCCCGGTTTGTCCATTCCACAAACGTCATAAACACCGTATTTTGCATGAAATTCGGGTCTTAAGGCTTATAAAGTCAGTTAACACAAGAACTCAAGCCGGTCGATCATCAACAACTTGTCTCTGCTGATTTGGTCGTCTTTTGCGGACTGTGTTATCTCTCGAAGAGGTGATCACAATTGGCCACCGAAATCTTGTGATTTAACACCTTGCGACTTCTTCCTTTGGGGCGACGTGAAAGAGAAGGTCTACGCCATAGCCCATCGTCGATTCTAGAACAAAGATGGAATTTGTGGGGAGATCAAGGACAAGGTTATGGAAAATTTCATTAAAAGGATATGGTCCTGTAAGCGTGGTCGTGGTGGTAATTTGCCTGATGTTATTTCCACTATTAACGGCTTAGCTTTTTTATAATGAAATAAACATCCGATCATTTCTATTGAAAAATGACATTTTTCTATAATATAAAAATAATACCTCTTATTGGAAAACCCTTTATAACTGTACAATGAGGACAAAATTCTCTCTCTGATGCATTGAATTTCGTATGTTTCCGATGTGAATCTCCAAACCTATATACATTCTAAGCAATTTTGACATCTTCAAGGTGCTGCTCTGAAATTGGGTCAAATTCTGAGCATTCAGGATGACTCAGTTATTCAACCAGGTTTGGCAAAAGCATTAGAAAGAGTTAGAAAATCAGCCGACTTCATGCCTGATTGGCAAGTAGATTCTGTGCTTCTGAAGGAGTTAGGTCCAGATTGGCAAACTAAACTTGAGGACTTTCAAAGAAAACCGTTTGCTGCTGCTTCGATAGGTCAGGTACATTTAGGAAGTTGAAGAACGGTCAGCAGGTAGCTATAAAAATACAGTATCCAGGAGTAGCTGAAAGTATTAACAGCGATATTGACAACTTGACTGGGATCATGAATTTATGGAACATATTTCCAAAGGGAATGTTTCTAGAGAATTTGATGACAGTTGCGAAACGTGAATTGGCATGGGAAGTTGATTACAAAAGAGAGGCGGAATGCACTAAGAAATTCAAAAATTGTTGGAACCGTATCCTGAATATTATGTTCCTTCAGTTTTGGTGAGTTACACTTTCAGAGTTATCCATATTTTACTTACAACTTGTGCAAACGCTTCTCTAAAAATTGTGTCGGTCACTACTGGTGTGTGATACACATAAAGAAGTGGATCAGTTTTGATCGGTATAATTGAATATGAAAACGATTGTTTTAATTGCTTGTGCATTTATTTAGGTAATAATATGGAATGGATATAAAAACTTATGCATATGAACATATGGCCGACTGAGCTTGTCCAATATATAAGGTTTCATATACAGCGGGTTCATAAGTTGTTATACATATAGTACGTTCACGAAAGTTTGAGCCGTCGGTGGCCATGATAATTTGGCATATTCCACTGTGTATATTGAAATTTTAGGTTATATAGTTCATTTTCTTGTCAGATTGATACGCAATGTTGTCAATATTGCATATACTCGTAAGCTCGTCGGACGAGGCCGGGTACATTCGGCAACGTTGACTTTATTTTACGTTATGACAGCAAATACTGCCAACTTCAGATAAATAAACAAACGCCTACTATGCGCTCAAACTTTCGTGAACAGACTAAATATAGTCCGTCTATACAAAAATTACTAAATGATATGCCGATGGAGTCATAACTTGAAAAAATCCTGTATCCATTTTCACCTGGGATTACTTAAGTGAAAAAGTTGTTTCCTACAATTTTTTACATAACATGAGAATCTTTACTGATGTTAAGGTCTTAAATGCTCAGTTGCAGGAACGTCCATTAAACCCTAATCCTCCATTAGTTCCTTGTAATAATGGAGGATAAGAGTTAATGGACCTTTAAAATTTAATGGACGTTCCTGCAACTGACACAAAAGCTCTTATTTGAATGTTAATATTAATTACCAGCTTAATAGCTGGTAAGACCATTTTCGTCTCAAACGGCTGTGTAAATCAACAAAATTGCCGGTATTGTTCTTCAGAACCCCAAAGAGACACATGAACAAACTCAATTGCATAGTCTGAAGGTTACAGTTTGGTGTGCAATACACGCACAAGGCATTATTGGCCCGTACTTTTTCGAAGACGGACGCGGCCGAGCAGTAGCAGTCGATTCTGATCGTTATGTGAACATGTTGAACAATTTTTTTGTTCCAGCCCTTCAAGACTTTGATGCATACAATCGGGATACTTGGTTTCATCAAGACGGGGGCCACTTGTCACACTTCAAATCGGTCTTTACCTGTTATTCAGGCGCTTTTTCCTGAAAAATTGATTTCTCGGCGTAGAGACCTTCCATGGGCTCCCAGAAGCCCGGACTTGACACCTTGCGACTTTTACTTATGGGAATACCTCAAAAGTGTAGTCTACCACAACAATCCTTGCACTCTAATTGCGTAGAAGGAAAATATCCGCCAGGAAATTCAAGCCATCGGTCCAGAAACTTTGCGATGTGTTTTTCTAAATTTGGGGGATCGAATCGAGAGTGCCAGCCTGCCAGCAGAAAAACGGTGTACATTTGGAAGCGTAATTTTTTAGAAATGAATTCCCAACGAGCTGAGCATTATTTGTAGACAAAAAACTAAAATTGACTTGATAGTTTTTGTTTTATTTCTCTATTAAATCGGAATTCCTTAGTTGACCACCCAGTACCATTTTCTAAAACGGTTACTTGCAAAGACTAAAGACATTACTATATTGGGATGTATTCATTACAGCTGAAACTTCTATACCTTTTAACTATAATTGTATTCAATATCCTATTGTTAATTTCAGATGAATTGTCCACAAAACAAGTTTTTACTTCGGAGTTTCTCGATGGAATACCTGTGGATCAGTGTTTCGATCTTGATGATGAACATAAACATTTCATTGGCTACAATATAATACGATTATGTTTGCTAGAAATTCTTCAGTTTAGATACATGCAGACAGATCCGAATTGGGCAACTTTTTGTATAATCCAGGCAGAAGCAGGTTATTTCACCAAATATTCTTTGAAAATTAATTTTAACATTTTAATCTGCAGATAATGCTATTGGATTTTGGGGCGAGTCGCCAATATTCCAAGGAATTCATGAACAAGTATGTGAAAATTTTAAAAGCGGCATATGACACAGATAGGACACAATAAGAAATATTTCTGGGGAAATAGGTTTTTTTACTGGCTATGAGAGTAAGGTATGCTACTTTAAGGTTTTAGGTTTATGTTGTGTAATATAGAATTATAATGTGTTACATAATATGTGGATCCTATATTGGCAATTTATTTAAAGAAATCAAATTCATCAAATCGGTGAGTGGTTTTCGAATTATAGAGAATATCTCAGAGCAAGAAAAAAACATAGAAATGCCCCTACGAGTAAATAGTACTGCATTGTAATCAAGAGTGAGATAAATAGCATTTCACTGCTGCGCTGGGGTGAAGTAAACAAAAGGTTAGATTTTCATTTTTACAATTTCTGAATATAATTCAACATTTTTCGTAATTGTGTCACAGCTATAATTACCGAAATACCCTTAAATACAAGAATAATCGTCGTACCTGGCAAAGTTGCTTCCACTTGTTGCTAACGGAACGGACCGCCGCATCTTACATGCCTAAACGATGGTCTACCCTTTTTTAATTTGCAACAAATGAGGAATTATTATATGAATTAGAGAAAAAACAACAAAAAGTACTGCAATATGTTGATATGTTTCTTACTTTCAGGTCATGTTGAAGCTCACGTAGACGCAGTTATGATTTTAGGAGAAATATTTCAGAGTGACGAGCCTTATGATTTTGCCAATCAAATATGACAGAAAGAATACAACATCTGTCCCTACAATGTTAACACATAGGTTATGTCCACCTCCAGAAGAAATATATTCATTGCATAGGAAATTGTCTGGAGTTTTCTTGTTATGTTCGAAGCTCAAAGTCCCTTTGAGTTGTAGGAAGTTGTTTTTAGATTTATACAATGAATATGAAAGAAATAATTGAAATGTTTATCATTATTTCAGATAATATATTAAATACACGATACATCAGAATTATCTTCTAATTTTTTTCAGTGCCTAAAAAACTAAAGAGAAAGGAAAAGATCATGTTTCTGATTAAGGAACATCGGGGTAATCCATCGGTTTAGGCATGTAAGATGGCGGCGGCCGTCAAGTGACAGAAACGTTGCCAGGCATGACGATTATTCTTGTAATTGAATTCTATTTCGATTGTTCTATCGGGGTTCCACTATACAATTCGAATCAATTTTTACTAAGTCAATTCTAGTAAA
This sequence comes from Propylea japonica, assembly GCA_013421045.1. NCBI lineage: Eukaryota > Metazoa > Arthropoda > Insecta > Coleoptera > Coccinellidae > Propylea > Propylea japonica. The sequence continues at coordinate 21,765,803 of CM024239.1, forward strand.
ATAACTTGCTTCAACTTTTTTTTAGAACAGAAATGTTATATCGTATATATATATTTTTAATAGTTGCGTGAGTGTAGGTTTCCTTGCTTAGTTCTTTCCGTCCTTAGCACTTTGAACTGAGCAACTCTAAAATAAATCAATTGAAATTGTTTTATTTCTTTCCATATAGTGAAAATATTCTGAAAATTCTAATTGAAAAGAAAACATTTATTGATTTCTTTTTCACCTCATTAGATTTCAAAATGTGGCTTGATTATATTTCAATTTTAAATTATTTGTAATCAAGTTGTGAAAAGAGAAGAAAATTCCGAACTCTCTGAAAATTGGAAAATTCTGAGTAATAGCGTAATTTATTAATTTCTGGATACAACTGGTCGTTTCATTTCCTTCTTAAATCTTCCCTTCAGTAATAATTGCCCAGATCATTTGAATAGACAATAATTGTTGAAACTTATCCTATAATTTCTTTTCAAAAGAAAAAATCGTAAATCCTAGTCACAAGTCAACATTCGATTCCAAAGATATGGCTTTTGCACAATCTGGCAACCAAAAGAACGTTTGGCATTCTCTGCGCATGCGTAATTCCGTTGTCAACAAATCGCCGCCATCTTACATGCCTAAACCGATGAATTACCCTCAAGGGAGTTCGAAATCTTTCCGTATTGAATATTTTTTGGTGTGTTCTAGGCCAAAAAGGATTTCTAATGTTCTCGTGAATTCCTTTCTTTAGGTATTCTTCTCAATGCTACAAAAGAGTTCCGGTCATCGGCTTCCTCGTTTTCCTTGAATTTTGAGTGTCCTGGAATCCATACCAACGCGATTCTGTTGTACTTCTTTCCGCTCGTGACGTGACTCGAAAGAGTGTGAGACCATTAGTATGAATTAAGAATATATCTATATTCAGTGGCCATGATTGATCTCTCACTCTGTGACTTAACCTTCAATTCATGATTGTAAATAACTGATCAGTGCTGGGGGAAAATGAGGAAATTATAAATAATAATCAATAATAAATAAATCATTATTTCACCATTTAAAGAAATATGGCAAGCCTTTTGAAAAACATTCTGCCAAAATTCAATTTCATATGCAAAAATTCCGATTTGCATAAAAGTATCAGTCCTGCTATATTTAAATTGAATTTTTATTCGAATTTTCCTTCCCCAAAACCTCCCACACCCTATGAAATTGTGAAAAGTAGTTCAGAGGAGGAAGCTGAACAAAAAATAATTAAATCAGGTACATTCCTTCGCTTCATTTCATGTTGATCGAATGTGATCAGTGATTAATGGGTTATTTCAGATATCATCCAAAAAATCGAAGGAAAATTGAAGAATGATAGAGAACCCTTATTTGCTGTTGTTCATGTAGCAGGTAAACAATTCAAAATCACAACTGGGGATATAATAGTGATTGAGAATTATTGGCCGCCAGATGCTGGTGACAAATTGACATTGGACAAGGTAATGTGATGTGATACCTACTCGGGAAAATTTTATACATGTAATTTAATTACAGATTATGTTAGTCGGTGGAAAAGAGTTCTCTCTTATTGGAAAGCCTTTGATACAGAGAGATTTAGTTAAAATAGAAGCTACAGTTATTGAAAAGACTTTATCGCACACAAAAATTCACTTCAGAAAGAAGAGGAGGAAACAATACAAAAGAATAAACTGTAGGTAATTCTTAAACGGTTGAGATATATTATGACCATTTTCTTTTAGTTTACAGAATTCCGCAAACAATGCTTCTAATAAACACCATCAAATTTGTTGGTGAGATCAATAATCCGCCAGACATAACTGAACCTAAAAGTAGGATAATGTGAGTTCTATCAATTTGAATTATGAAGTCTACAAATATAGATCTAAGATCCGTATTTTTTTCCGAATAGCTGATACATATTAGAATATATTGAATATTATGTCACTTACAAAAATGTTTGATATAAATACCTTCAAAAAATCGATTTTTGAACTGCTTTGTGATATCATTCGAAAAAAATTACACCAATACTTCTATCTACTTTATTACTTTATTTACAGTTTAAAATGGTGTTTTGACTTCATCAATATTCTTATTATCTTCTTTGATATAGGTCACCTGTAATAAAATATTCATAAAAAAATTTTTTTCTTATACAATAATTTAACGCGCAAGGATATTAGCTACAAAACAACACCTACACCATTGCTTTAAGTTATATAATTGAGAGTTATTGCTGTTCAAACATGACCACTACGTCACAAGACAGGTCGTCATGAGGGCCACTGCCTGTCTACAAAGCAGAGGCGGCCATTTTGAGCAATTTTTATGATTATGAGTGTTAGCTTGTTGAAAAAAATTATATTTCAATGTGCTAGTTCTTGTACTATAACGGATTTACTAAGGAAATCAGTACATTTTTTTACTAAAAATTTTTAAAGAATTTTTTTATGACATTTCTGAGTTGAATATTTCCATATTGTTCCTCTTTAATAAAAGGTGGTAGTATCATCTTTAAAAAAAATTTTTTCACATCTGTAGGACCTTTATGTCCAAAGGAATCGATATTATTTGGAAGGTAACTAAAATACAAAATTAAATTTGAAATGGGGCCAAAAACTGAGGAGGTAAACTTCCTAATGCAGGTAATTTTGTCAATAAAATTAGGTATATTTAATTTTGATGCCCTTAAATTATCTCGTAAGTCATGACCAAACACACTGTATAGATTAAAACAAAATGGTTGAATACTTACGTATGTACTAGGAGATGAATCTTTTTCTCTGATGTTTGAATAATTTGTCTCTGAGTTTTCAACAGAAGCTTGTGGCGCTAAAACCGTATTTCCACTTCGATTAATTCCTGATACCGACACCATGCCAGTTACATTCGATATACTTCTGTTGGTACCTTTTTCTGAAAATTCATCTAGTCCAGTGACCTTAAGGAGCTCTTCGTTACCAAAAAAGTCGTCTGTTTCAGGCATTTCGATCTCCCCTTCAGCTCCTGAGAGAATAGATAAGTTTTCAATGGTACGTGTTGATATCATGGAGAATTGAGAAACTTGAGATCTGTCCCAAAAATAATCCCTCGAATCTTTCCAGCTTATCAATTTGCTCAACATTTCTCTATGATCCTTACAGAATTTGGGATCACTGTTTCTAATAACAGTGCTGAATATGGGCATAAGCTCGATACCTAGAAAAAAGTAAGAGTTAGTCGGAAAATCGAAATATAAATTCCAATGTAAGATATGCGGATGACTTAAAAATCCTAAGACTTCAAGAGTTGAGAAATTCTTCAAGAAATCATCTGCTGTAATGCCACTACAATAAGTGTAATTAAAAAATATACAGGGTGTCCCAGAAAATGTGGGAAATCTCTCGGATTCAGATAGACATAAAAAATGAAGATGACAAGTTCCCATAATTTTTTTCCTAGCGGCCCTCCCTACGAAGATACGACCTACTAATTGACGCACTGGAAATCCATTTTAGTGGAATAAGTTTCAAACTACTCGATATAATTTGATGAAAGTTTTATATGATCAATAGTATTAAGGACCTCTTAAATCACCGCACTAAAATTTCAATTAGCTTGTTCAGTTTACCAGGGGCGGACTGGGTTGTACATTTTAATGCTTACATTTTTAACACACTGTATGATAAGGTGCTAAAAAAAAACAAATTTGGGTACCTTGAACATTAAGCTAAAGAAAAGGTACTATTGTTCATTGTCGATAAAATGAACCGTTTTCGAAAAAAAAAATAATGAAAGAAGTAATTGAAATTTTTTTCACTAAAATGAATTTCCAGTGACGTCATTTGGGAAGTCGTATCTTCGTGGAGAGTGCCGCTAGGAAAAAAAATTATGGGAACTTGTCATCTTATTTTTTATGTTCTATCTGAATCCGAGAGATTTCCCACATTTTCCTAGACACCCTGTATAGATGGCTAGGAAATTACAATATTATTCAGTGTGCAGGGTGTTTTTTAAATAAGAACTTTTTTCTGTCAGGCTGTAGGACTCTTCAAAAGAGATCTTTTTGTCAAACACCTTCTAATAACATATTCAAAAGACCATAAATTTGGTAAGGAAAAAGATTTTCCTTTTATTTTCATGTAGGTACAAAACATGTGAAAATAATCAATTCATTTTAGCTAGATATATGATCACCTTTCACTGTGACTATTGCCTTGAGAGTAGTGGCGGCTTGTGACAGAATAAAGTGATGAGGCACATCAAAAAAAATATTAATCTTAAAAACTCTTTTTTGTCAGCTGCATACTTATCATTATGAAAAAATCCTTCGGTATTAATGCTCCAATGATTCTATAGCGTTTTATTGGGTGGTAATTGCCCTGAGATAAGTTTTTCAACTCGCTTCAACCAGTTTTTCACTAAACCCTATCGGAATATGTATTATTAACACTGCAAAAAATAATTTGATTAGAGTTACACTGCCAGTAGGCCAGTAGTACTCTCATTTTGAAACCTCCGATTCGATTTTCCTACCGCACCGATAGTCAAGATTTGGAATAGGTTGTATAACTTCTTCAATTGTACATATTTTATACTCATAGGAATGACTCAAAAACTGTTTCTGTTTTATTGAAAACTATGCAATATCACGAGTACTGCACAAACCCAATAAACCCAAACCAGAGTGAAATTTCACTATCTTCCGCTTCACGATTAACCCGAATATGTGCAGTTTGCCGATGAAACGAAACGATCGAGGATCAAGGGTAGATAGTCCGGTCAATCCAGACCAAAAAATTAGGGTGAAGTTACATAAAATCCCAACAATCTCAAAATCGGTAAAATTGTTCAAAACATAATAATAAATAATATATAAAAGTTCCCAATCATTCCCGTGGATGGACAAAAATTTATTCAAGTTCAAAGGTCGAAAATGAGTTTTTCGCGATTTTCAGCAAAACGGCGAGTTTCATAAAAAAAGTAATTCAGACAAAAATGTAGATGAATTATCTTCAAAAAATGTATCAATACTTTTTTTCCTACGAGGCACCGTTTCTGAGATAAAACGCTTCAAATGTTCTAGAAGTTGTTACTGAGGCCTCAAATTCACCTTAGAAGCCGCAATAGATAAACAACGAAGGGGAGGTTCATGGTCTCGTCACGTCGATGTGAATAATGCGCTAGACAAGGAAGCGCGTGAGGCAAGCCTCACCTCACCGTTTACGCCTTGATTCTTGAAGAGGAAGTGAGATGAATGTGCATTCATCGTAACGTCAGTAACGTGTAATGTTACAGACGTCTGTAGCTTGAGATTGAGCTCGGATATTATGGAAGACGAGTGCAGTATCGTACAAAAAATTGAGACTGAAGAACATAATGGGATGATGAAATTGATTAATAAAATATTGGATTAATTCGCTTGATATTATTTGTGATTTCCGTAATTCATTTGGTGAGGCACTGCCTCACCTGCCTCATAGGACAAGCCGCCACTGCTTGAGACGGTCAAAAAACGAATCGCAAGTACCCCGAATGTAAATTGCCAGTGTTTAAGCACACTTACAGGCAATGGCTTTCTTCAGCATCTCGAGGCGGGTAAATTTTTTATTTAGGACCATGCTTGCCAAAATATCTCAGAGAGAATAATCCACTGGATTCACGTCTGATCAATTCGAGAGCCAATGTGTGGTCAAAATGAAGTTCGATACGTTGTTTTTCAACTATTCTTGGTTCACTCGCGTTTTGTGAGCCGGTGCAGAGTCTTGTGGAACGTCTATGATCTGCGACCGGAATGTGTGTCTGTCTACGGCATCAAAACAGCCTCAAGAACACTTTCCTGACAATATGTTTCTTCAACTTTGATGCCAGACTCAATAATAACGATTAGGGAGCGCCCATCCGCCGTTAGGGTGGTCCAAACTATTATTTGTGGCAGGTGTTGGTTCCTGATAACAACCGATGATTGAGATTCTTTATGAAAGGTTTGTCAGGTGAACTTATCGTTTTGGAAGTTTACAAAGTTGCTCAAGTGGAAAAATTTTTCGTTAGAAAACACGATGTTCTTCTGGAATTAACTGCTTTCATACAAACATCTCAAGTCTCATATCTTTTTATTGCGTTAACTTTTAGCAATAGTATATTATGCAACGAGCGTATGACTAAATGCCAGAGGAAAGCTTGTTTAAGTATTACAGGCGCTCTGAGGTCTACCCCTACAGCAGCGATGGAATGTCTGCTGGGTCTCCCTCCTTTGCACTTAGTTGTGAAGGAGGTGGCTATGAAGACAGCTCTAGGAATCTGGGAACGGGGACAATGGCGCGATGGAGGACTCTTCACTGGGCACGCGAGGGCCCTCAAAATGGTCAAGGATGCTCACGCTCCCCTTCTCCAGAGAGGTGACCGCGCGGGCACTAGGTTCTGCTTCGACGAACCCTACAGGGTAATTGTTCCCGACAGAGACCTATGGTCTTCATCAAACAGGCTTCTTAGTCCAGAAGGTCCCACCTGGTTCACTGATGGCTCTGTCACAGCAACAGGGTCTGGGGCCGGAATCGTGGCTCCTCACTTTAATCAGGCTATCCCTCTGGAAAGGACTGTTCCATTGTACAGGCTGAGCTATTTGCGGTTCTTGCATGCGCACTGGAAAACATTCAGGGGATACTCTGGCCAGCACATTTATATATGTTGCGACAGCCAGGGAACTCTGAAATCTCTATCTGATGTTAGAGTTGACTCTCTTCTGGTAGAAGAATGCAGGAAAGCTCTGCGTGGGCTGGGCTCTGATAACTTTTTGAAAGGGTCTGGTGTCCGGCTCATGCGGATATACCTGGTAACGTCAAGGCAGATGAACTGGCTAGGCGGGGAGCCGGATTAGCATTGTTGGTCCGGAGCCTTCGCTGCCAATCTGTCGCACATCTGTCAGAAGTTTCTTCAGGAACTGGCTGAACAGGGAATTTTCTCGGAATGGAGCGCAGGGGTGGGGCCTGAGGTGGTCGAGGATTCTCATTGAGAGACCGTCCTCGCGATCTGAGGTCAATAGGCTTCTGCTGCTGGAGAGGAAACAACTCAGTCTGGTGACTGGTGCATTGACTGGTCACCTGTTTAACAAGCATTTGAAGAGAATGGGATTGACGAGCTGCTCCCTATGCCGGTGGTGCAGGAGTACTGATGAAACGGTTGAGCATATTTTGTTCAACTGTGAAAACCTTACTGAGTTAAGGTCAACACACCTAGGAAATCCAACACCTTCTATTCCTATGGTGAGAGGGACCACTCCTGGCAGGATCGCGACATTTCTGTCTTCGTGTCTGAGGAGCTGAGTCTCTGTAGAATGATGCGGGTGAACAATGGGCCACTAGGCCTCAGTTCGGCGGTAAGGCACCGCACAGAGAAGAAGAAGAAGAACGAGCGTATAATGATAGCTATTATTCGCAAGGTGACGTTTAAGCCACACGAGCCGTAGGCGAGTGGCGCAAATCACCGAGTGAATAACAGCCATTACGCGAGTAGCATGCTATACTTTATCCACGACTACTGAATATATTTCTTGAAGATTTTAACATTTGGTGACCGCGACAAGACTCTACTATGACAAGCGTGGAAAAAGTCAAGTTGACACATGAGAAATTTTTGGAGAACTGGTCATTGTATATTTTGTAATAAAAAAAGCTTTAATTGATATAATGAAAGTAGATTTTGCCCTCGATTGACAAGGTATACCCATATTTGTTAGTTGGAGTACTTCAGAATACTGAAGAAATACCAATTTAAAGAATATTATATCAAAGCTAAATCTATGAAGCATCTGACAGCAGTGAATTATAATCTCATTATTCCTTTGTAATTAATGGGCCGAGCGCAGAGACGTACAATGGACGGATTTTACAAAAGTCGTGGATAAAATGCTTTTGTATGCTTGTAAAAAATACAATCACTTAGCAAATTTCAAAAAAGTGATTTCACTGTGTCAGGTGTGTCGATGGCTTCAAACTGGTTATACTTCGAGTGCCGGACCCGGTAATTATGATATCTTAATTAGCAGCGTATTACAGATAATTACAGGAATTCATCTCACCTACAGATATGGCTGCCAGGTTTTAGTTTTTGCTGTTTCTGCTATATCACCTTGCTGTCCAAAAATTTTCACTGCAGTCATCAATAAAGGAGTAGCATTGCGCGCGGTTCCCTCTTTCAAGTAGAATTCTCCCAAATATTTGTGAGCTTGTGCAATATATAGCATCTTATTATTGAGGTGTGCATAGTCGTTCAATGTATGCAAAGTTGTTAAAGCACTACTGAGACTACCATGTCTGTAAATTTATCGAATATTTAAGTTATTTTCATTATTTATAAGCACTGAGTTATTGAGAAAAATTTCAGCACATGCTAAGTAAAAGAGGGAATGGGAACGGGAATACACCGACTATAACCTCGAAGGAAATAGCGTAAAATGGTATACAGATGGTTCCAAAACCCCTACAGGAGCTGGCGCTGGGATATTCGGGCCATGTACCAAGTGTGCACTGTCCATAGGCTCCTGTATGAGCGGAAATCTTAGCTATGAAAGATGTCTAGATATAAATCTAGAAAGAAACTATCAGAGGTGCCATATAGCCATACACTTAGATAGTCAAGCTGCTATTAAAGCACTGAGCTTCTACGTCATCGACTCAAAGATGATCTAAGAGTGCCGGAACAAACTCAATGAGGTAGACAAGAAAATAAGATCTTTTAAATCTGGTTTCCCTGCTATCCGGGAATCAAAGAAAACGAAGAGGCCAATACAATGCCAAAGAGGGCGCACGAATGTCACTCATTAGCCCAGAACCCTTCTGTGGTATATTGTACCTATAAGAAGGAGTTTCTGGAGAAGGAGAAAGCCGAGAGGAAAAACTCTGGCGGAATCTCCCAGGGATGAATCATTCCACTAAGTTCCTTCGGAATTTTGAAACAGCAAGATCCAAAAGATATCTGATGGATCTTGGTACGAAACAATTACACCTCCTCACTGGCTTTCTTACAGGACACTCTCGCCTCAGGAAGCACCTGTTGAGGATGGAATTATCGGACACTGACGATGTGTAGGTACTGTGGGACGAGGAAGAAACCCCATTCACCTAGTCACGGAATGCTTTGGCATTGTGAGCCTAAGGAGAGAATGCCTTGGCGAGAAACTTGTAAGAGTGAGGCTCGTTGAAGCCTTCACAGTATTGGATTTCATTAGATCTCTGGAACTGGAAGGCGAGCTGTGAATGGTTTAGTCAAAACAGCTCTGTAAGGGGGCAAATAGACATTGAGGTCGCAGTGAACTGTAACCTCTTTTAAACTGGACTAAACTAAGTTTTTTCATGTGAAGAATGTTTCATCATACCTCAAGTACGCTACAGCTAAATTTCTAAGATTTTCACATCTGAGATCAACGAAGTCATGTTGGTTTAATATGTCAAGTCCTTTCTTGAAGCTTTTTATTGCGTTTTCAGTGTCGAAAATCATCATTTCGCAATTTCCTTTGAGCATATAAGATTCTATAACACCCTCGTAGTAGCAACCTTGAATATGGAATAAATGAGTTATTTTGTTAAACTAATATTGTTTGTCCCAAACCAAAAATTCTGCACAGGTAAGGTTTGAACTCACAAATGACCATAATTTGGAATCAAATGTGTTCAGGATATTCGAATAATAACGAATAACATTTTTCCTTACTTAATTCTTTATATTCACAGTTTGTACTATTGTCGAGTTCTTATGAGCTGATATAAAAAGGGAAAAAATAAATATAAATTTAAATTTTTTGAATAAAACACATATGAGAAGAAGAACCTTTGGGGCAAATTTGAATATCCTTCAATCCTTTAGTACTATAAGTTTTATTCGTGAAGTCAGAGTTTAATCTTAAACTAACTCAGAAATTTCAAGTTATGTAGGCTTTCCTTCCCGAAGTTATAGTGTTTATTTCCGACCAAAAACACGATAAATTCCATAAATTTTGAATTTTCAGTGTAGTCTGAACATTTGTATATCTTGTCCATGATTTGTAAAGAAAGGTTACAGGTATGCATGAATATCGTGTGTTTCTGATGTGAATTTTTAAACCTGTACATACAGGGTGTTACCTACATAATAGTAGGCATGTCCACTGGCGTACCCAGGGGGGGGGTATTGGGGATACAACCCCCCCCCCATTGGGGGGGGGTTTCTCTCTCTTTTTTTTTTTTTGTACCAGTAAACTAGCAAGGTAACCCCCCCATGAGTCGGCTCTAGTTACGCTAATGGGCATGTCACAACTTGAGGTGGTGAATCTACATGTATTTTTAAGAAAAAAAGTTCAAATAAACATAGGTCCGTAAAATCTTCGTTACGGAGCTACAGGGTGTTGAAATATCCAAAAAAATGTTTTTTTCCCATAAATCCTGCAGTTTTTGAGGTATTCATTGCACGTCCTGAAAAAAAATACCTCTATTTAATGGGCTCGCCCAGTGGACATGTACCCAGATTCCAGTTGTTTGTACGACTAGACAATTTTTATTTTAAGTGCACAAAGACACACACAAACGTCCATGCCTACGCCGGGATTCGAACCCGGGACCACCGGCATGACAGGCAGAGTGCTACCTCTGAGTCTGAGCAACATCGGGGCGCTTGCACGTCCTGAATCTCAATTAGAATCCTACAGGGTGTTTTCTTTCCCGGAGCCATTTCTCCTTTTTCCCTCTCAAACTTTTTTGCGGTACGCCACTAGTCAGCGTAAAATCAATTTTTGGTATATTCGTTTAATTTAGAACCTGTTTAACTCTTGTAATTTTTTCGTATCTCTAACCGTTTTCGAGTAAAAAAATATAGAACGATTGTATGTTATTCGCTAAATAAAAAAATAATATAAATACTCTATAGGTATGTCCAAAATTTGCTTTTATTTTGATACCTCGTCATCTGAGACTCAACTTATTCAATATCAAACTACAATCGTTCAATAATTGTTACTCGAAACGGTTAGAGATTAGAAACAATCAAAAGAGTCAAAAAAATTCTAAATTGAACGAAGATATCAAAAATTGATTTTACGCAGCCAGTGGCGTACCGCAAAAAATTTGAGAGGGAAAAAGAAGACATGGCTCCGGAAACGAAAACACCCTGTAGATTCTAGTTAAGATTCAGGACGTGCAATGATGTACTGGTGAAAATAGCTCGCATTCCAAATTTGGAATAAATATCTCAAAAACTGCAGGAGTTATGAAGAAAAAACCCATTTTTTTTGGAAATTTCAACACCCTGTAGCTCGATCCGTAACGAAGCTTTTGCAGACCCATGTTTATATGGACTTTTTTCTCGAAATTATACGTAGATTCATCCCCTTGAGTTGTGACATACCTTCTATTATGTAAAACCCTGTATAGTTAGTAGGTAGGTATGTTATTGATAAGGGGTGCTAAAACTAAAAATACATTTTCTTGGATAATCAACAGTAGACTAAAGGGAAAAACTAATCATACAAAAAAAAGTTTTGTTTCGACGGACACATCTATTAGATGAAGAGGTATCATTTCCTAGCAAAATTGTTTCTTTGTGTGAGAATCTGAATCTTCACCTTCTAATGCCCTTGTTCTAGCTTTGTTACAAAGTCTCAGGGTGGTTTTGGATCTTTCTGCATGATTGATTTTCCTTGAAGCATTCTTATTTTGTGAATAAGTATACACGACTGTGCAAATATTGTACTATTTTCCGAAAACAATTCATTAATATTCCATGTCATTTCAGCTGAAATTATTCTTGCTTCTTTAAGGTGTTCAAGTGCCATCTGGGGTTCATTAGCTGAAAAAATTACTTAAACAGGTAGTATCTCAGTAGAAAATAGTGTATTATGCAACGAGCGTATAATGATAGCTATTATTCACCAAGTGAATAACAGCCATACGCGAGTAGCATACTATACTTTATCCACGACTACTGAATATACAGGGTGGTCCAGATCGTAACCAAGAAATTTTAACCACGTATTCTACATCAAAAATAAGCCCTAGTTTGCCAGATAAACATATGTCGAGAGGTGTTGAAATTATAGAAAAAATGTTTTTTTATCAATAAATTTTCACACTGCTTGAAATATTTTCATGAAATTTTAGACATAGGTTTTGAGCGTCAAGGAGCACGATTTGCATAATATCATTCCTTTTCTATTCTACCAGTGCGTCCGTACTGCAGCGAGACATATTTTCAGCTAAAAAAATGATACACCACTGGTTTTTCCGACAATAAGAATTAGGTACTATTTAAATTTTATTCAATTTGGAGAAAATTCGGTCTCTTGAATTTTTGCTGTACGAGGCATCGTTTCCGGTTAAAAAAATTTAAATGCATTCTCATGCATGCAAAATCTCCAGAATTGGATAAGGTAGTTACATAATAATAATAAGACTTTTTTTGTGAACGACACGTGTACTAATTTTGGCGATTTCTTCATGCATGAGAATTTGTTTTATTTTTTTTGACGGAAACGGTGCATCGTGCAGTAAAAATTCAGGAGACCGAATTGCTCCAAATGGACTAAAAATTTAAATAGTTATTTTTATTGTCGGAAAAAAACAGTGGCGTATCATTTTTTTATCTGAAAATATTCAGTCTCAATGCAGTACGAACCATGATACTAATACGTAGATTTTAGTATCATGGTACGAACGCCACTGGTAGAATAGTAAAGGAATGATATTATGCAAAAATGCTCCTTCACTCTCAAAAACTATGTCTCAAATTTCATAAAATAATTCAAGCAGTGTGTAAGTTATCAATCAAAACATTTATTTTTCCATATTTCAACACCCCACCCCGTATTCTCGGAGAGGAAACATTCTCGACATTTATGTTTATATGACATACTAGGGCTTATTTTTGATGTAGAATACGTGGTTAAAATTTCTTGGTTACGATCTGAATCACCCTGTATTTATTGAAGATTTTAACATTTGGCGATCGCGACAAGACCCTTCTATGACAAGCGTGGAGAAAAAGTCAAGTTGACACATGAGAAATTTTTGGAAAACTGGTCATTGTATATTTGTAATAAAAAAGCTTTAATTGATATAATGAAAGTAGATTTGTTCCTCGATTGACAAGATATTTATGTATTTGGAGTACTTTAGAATACTGAGGAAATTTAAAGAATATTATATCAGAGCTAAATTTATGAAGCATCTGACGGCAGTGAATTATAATCTCATTATTCCCTTGTCATTAATGGGTATTATTAAAGCCGAGTACAGACACGTACAATGGACGGATTCTACAGTAGTCGTGGATAAAGATATATTAATTTCCAATAATTGAGTCTTACCATTATAAAAGAGAAATCTTCCAAAAATGTATCGCAATAATGCCTTTCTTTTACCTCTATCTTCGTCGTAATCTTCACAAGTTTCAGGGCAATGAAAAGTAACTGATAACCCAGCCACCACCAATTTTCAGATTCGAAACAAAATTCCACTGCTAGTTTGAGGATAATATCAATTTCAACACCAATTTTTCTGAAAATATTCGGCACACATCATTTTTACATTGTATTACTAGTGCAGTAAATATATAGCACGAAAAAATACCAATTTTTCGAAAAATGACCTACAGAAATTTGATTTCATCATAATCGATAGGGGGACCAGATTTCCGAAGTGATCCCCCCCTGGTTTTGAGAAAATGAAATTTACTTATAAGCAATAATCCATCTGTGGCGATTTTCTTCTAAAATTCTTGCCTTTAGCAAGAATTAATATCGACACAATAAACTAAAGATTTGAGTTAATCTAGTTCAAGGCCCAAATACCTCCATGAGGTTCCATGCCGCGAAAAAAAAGAAAATCTATTATAGGATGAAAAGGAATGGACAGTGATCATAACTGCTTGTAAGTTTTTATTTTCCGTGAAAAGTATCGACTGTATCGAAATTTTGCAGGAGACTTTTTTCTCCAGAATTGCGAATGGAAAATCATAAGAGAATTTAATTTTTCGAAAATCTATCCCGCGAAAAAATTTTTAACGAAAATCATAGGGGGTTGTTATTTTTAACCCCTAACAATAAAGTTATGAGATCTAAAAAAATTGTGTGAGTAACATCTACTCAGCGATTCATATTATTTATGCTTAGACCAAGACCTTTGACCTTTGTCTAAGGTTTTATGACTCATTGTTTTCGAGAAGCCGTAAAAAAAATTAAAACTGTCAACTCGTCATCGCCTTCCAAAGGCTGTATCTTGGAAAGGGGGGTCGATTTCCAAAGTCTCTCGAATTTTTTTACTGACACCCTGTATTTTGGGAACTTTTTTTCATAAAATGATCTGAGAAATCACCCCTTTATTTTTTTGCTGTTATTTAGATACACACTGTATGATATGAATTGATCCTCAATTTTTTCAATGCATGTTCTCTGGAATACTTACTAGCAATATAGGCTTCTTCTGCCTTTTGTAATCTTTCTGCAATGTGTTCAAGAACATTTTGTTGATACATCAATCGGGGTCTTTGCCATATGATACTATCTTCCCCTGCAGCATTTCTATAAGCGTCTTGAAACTCTATCAGTTGTCTCAGATATTCAGCGGAATGTACAAAACCATTTTTGTTGAGTTTTCGTAGTATTGCTTCATGTAGGGGTAAGCGATATCTAAAAATAATTTTATTTGTTCTGGAACCCTTTTCTCTACCCGCAATTAAAATACTGTATATTCTTATTAGCTCATAGTGATTTGAAAAAAAATTCCGAAACATTATTATAAAAATTCAAGGAACACTCCAATCGGATATCTTTTTATGGAAATACATAAAATATAAAGATTCATCTTTTCAATATATTCCAATTGAAATTTGTATGGTTCTGTTAACACCATGGCCACAAAATTTTGCATGACGCTTGTTATGAGCATCTTGCATGTGGCCGCAAAATATGCATTCCGATTGGTTTCGTTTTGTCTGAGATATTGAGGAATAAAATTTTGAATGTCCATATTTTATGGAACACCCTGTACGATTTGGCTGGGTTAACGAATTAACCGCGGCATTTGAGAACTGAACCCAACCTGAAAATCTCAAGTCTCTAGGACAATCCCTTCGAAAGTTAGAGTGCTTCCGGGCGGCCCCACGAACAGAATTGAATTATACCAAAGATTCGTCATCAGCTAGTCGAACCCTGACCACACTCTTCACAGCTCGCCTTCCAGTTCCAGAGATCTAATGAAATCCAATATCTGTGAAGGCTTCAACGAGGCTGGTTCCTCTTTCCTACAAGTTTCTAGCCCAAGGCATTCTTTCCTAAGGCTCGCAATGGCAAAGCATTCCGTGACTAGGTAAATGGGGGTTTCTTACTCGAACCTACACTCGTCAATGTCCGACAATCCCATCCTCAACAGGTGCTTCCTGAGGCTGTGAGAAAGCCAGTGAGGAGGTGTAATTGTTTCTTACCAAGATCCAGATATCTTCTGGATCTTGCTCTGTTTCAAAGTTCCGAAGGAACTTAGTGAAATGATCCATCCCTGGGAGATTCCGCCAGAGTTTTTCCCTCTTGGCTTTCTCCTTCTCCAGAAATCCTTCTTATAGGTATATTTACTTATACCACAGAATGGTTCTGGGGCTCTGGGCCAATGACATTCGTGCGCTCTCTTTGGCAAGTGTATTTTGGCCTCTTCGTTCTCTTTGATTCCCGTATGGCCGGGAACCCAGATCAAAAAGACCTTGTTTTGCTTGCCTACCTCCTTGAGTTTTTTCCGGCACTCCCAGATCATCTTTGAGTCGATGATATAGGAGTTCAGAGTGCTTTAATAGCAGCTTGACTATCTGAGTGTATGGCTATATGGCACTTCTGATAGTTTCTTTCTAGATTTATATCTAGACATCTTTCAATAGCTAAGATTTCCGTTTGAAAGACGCTCATACAGGAGCCTAGCGACAGTGCACACTTGGTACTTGGCCCGTATATCCCAGCGCCAGCTTCTGTAGAGGTTTTGGAACCATCTGTATCTCATTTTACAAATTACGAGGTTGCTCGTCTGAGATAAAACACCTGTATATTATATGTAATTGAACAGAAAATCTGAATACCTACTTTGCTTTGAGTAAATTCATAATATGTAGGTATAGGTACTCACGCAATTATTTCTTCTCTATTCAATACATGTAAAGCTGCCCTATCATTGATTAATCTTAGATTTTTCAATAATTTTTGTTCTCGTTGCCATTTGATAGGAGAGAAAACCTGTTCACTAGGCGGTTTTATCTTCATGGATATTTTTCTAATGAAAAATAATTATAAAAAACAGATAAAAAATAGATTCCACGAAAAGAAAAAATGTGTGAAGAATGAGGTAACAAAATGACAAATTATAATTCGAAAGTTATAAACCCACTGAGATTTTTTATTGGTAAAAATTTTTTTGTTCTATATAGCCAGTTATTTATTGGTTCCGCATATTTCCAATTGATATGTTGATAATAAAGACAGAAACAGAACCCCTTAAGTAAAATAAAACCAATAATGATAGAGTTCATTTGAATTAAATTTATTTCATTAGTTTGAAATTTGATTAGACCGCGTTTCATTCATAGAATACTAGTTTCTTCTATCTCTAATTTGACAGAATGTTTTCTGTGATTTAATTCTGATTATCAACACTTTTTTATCATACGTATAAAAATGCTTCTCTCATCTTAATTGCAGAAATGTATAATCGCAAAATTTTTATTCAATCAAATATTTCTTAAGAATTAATCAGTTTTTCTGGCTGAGGCCATTGACGAATAGTAAGAATGGCTGAAAGAAGAATCGGAATCACAGAATAAAATAATAGTATGTTCTGTGGCTCATTATTATTTTTTATTTTCATTTTGTTATTTTCTATTTAGTTCTTTTGTACTGAATTCTCCAATTTTCGACAACTTTATAAGTATCAATATGAAACATCAAACTAATTTCCAATTTATCTCAGGAATCTATAATTTATGAATTGTTACAGTCAATGAATTATAAATTAGTTTCTGTAAAAGTTCTGATGATATCATCGCTACAAAACTAATTCTAATAAATAAGAAAATATGAGTATTCAATAAATATAAAGTTTTACTTCATATTTTGGATTTTTTATTCAATTCAGTTAAAATAAGTTCAAAATCTTCCCGCCAATCTTGACGCTAAACAAAAGATGGCGCTCATTCTATTGTTAGTTTCAATTTCGCATGGCCGACAAGATTTATCCACCTGAATATTTGTGAATTTATCTACAATTTCTAAGGAGAATTGATTATGGATTCAGTGAAAACGATAAATATCAGCTTCAAGAGAGTGCCATCGTTCTTGTACAGTGCTTGAAATTCTCCAATTTAATTGAATATTTGTGTTGTGTTTGTTGCAAGAGATTCGCGTAGCTTACGGAGCCATATTTATGGAATGCATAAAGAACTGTCAAAAATAATTCATTTTCATCAATGAGAAGTGAGTGAATCTCAAAAATTTGGGCTTTTTATTATATTAGAAACTGTTTTTGTCATATAGGGTCACCTAGAAGGTTTCAGCACTACCACAACTTGGTAATCTTATTTGAAGGTTTTGTAATTCCCAGGCATCTTGTTTTCAGAACTAAACAATGCACAAAATATAAGGGCTCCTGTTTATTTTTACACCTGAGTTAGTTGTTCTTGTTCATTTCTTCTTAAACTGTAAATTCTATTGATGATATTTCAAAGGTTCAACGGAATAAGTTGTACATAAACATTTGTTTAGACCAAAATGTAAAATTTCAAGGTTAATCATAATTATCACATTACCCCAACACAGAATTGGTTTGTTTTGAGATTTGAACCCTTAGGATTCTTTTTCACCCCGGAATTCATTATGAGAAAAATTTCTGTGAAAATTCTTGGACTCATTTATAATTTAAATACCTTCTGATGGCAAAGTCTTGAGGATGCTTCGTCGAGTACTAATTTTTACAATAGCCATGCAAAATCTTTATTTGATGCTTTATTCGACTCTTATAATGATAGGAAATTCACAATGAATGTACAATTGAGAAGTTTTTGTTGATTTAAGCAAAAATAACAACATGAGTTAACTAGCAGTGAAAGGTACAGAAAATAAGAAAAAATTTGTATGATTGGCATAATTCATTAATTTATTGGAAATACCTACTTGAAAGGGAATTAACTGATCTCTATTGAAACAAGATAAGGTCTTTATGTCTTATATTTCTTTCTTTCTATGTTGGTGGATTATTTAGGTGGTCATTTTGATATTTTTATTTCAGATGGGATGGCCAAACGACTGAACATATCTTTGTACAAGCATGGATCCTGTCGGGCCATGGTCTGCATATGCATCTTATAATAGATTAGCAGGAGTGCAAGCTAGTTCAACATCCGGGGAATTACATCATCATTCAAGTGGTCCACCGCCTACGACAACAGCTCAATTATTAACAGCTGGGGGATTTTTATCTCCTCCTCCAGTAGGTTACGAACTGTCTTCAGTCCACTCTTTCATCATGCATCTGGAGCAAAACCGTCCCATTATGTGACTCCTGTCACTCAACATAGAGCGCAAGCTTTGGTGCAGGCTCAAACTGCTGCCACAGCAAAACAAATGCAGATGGGGAATATCACCAAACACAGACCTTCTTTGAACAAGGAGGATCAGCAGCGTGGCAACAAAACAGTCCATTCGGTATTTTACCACATGAGAGTGTTGTTGCCACAACTACAAGCAAAACTACGCCTTATGAGAATTTCAACAACCACATTTTGCTGCTCAAAGCTTGAATCACCTGAATTCTCAACTTGCCGCTGGAAACAGTAAATCTTCAACTAGAGCTCAGAGTCCTCAAGTATCCACAGCTACATCAAAAGCTAATGTATCACAATCAAATTCTTCCACTTTCTATCAAGTGCCTGTGACCTATTCAGGATCGGAAAGTGCACCTAACAATAAATCTTTCACAACAAATTCAAACTTACAACAATCCTGCATAGTATCTTCTACTCCTACTGCTACGGCTCTAAAGAATATCGGGTACCGCAGGCTCCCACTCGAACTTACCTTAGTTCGCCTAATCCTCCGTCGAGACAAATAGAAAAAACGTTTCCTAATAAACAGAATTCTACATCGGTACAGCCCAAGACCCAGACGCAGAATGAGAGACCAAGGACCAATGAAGAACAGAGTCAGTCATCTCCGATTAGCTTTTCAATCATAGACACAGCTCAAAATCGGGTTAATTATTCTGGCAACAATGCTTCAGCTAAAAGACCAGCCCAGTTTCCGCAGCACGCTAACTATAGGCATTTTCAACAACAGAATACCAATTCTGAACAGGAGTTTCAACGGCCGAAAAGTGGGTCGGATTACAGTAATTCTAATGGTCCAGATTGTAATGTCGTTGTACCGAGGAGGCCAAGTCCTCATCAAGCACATTCCCAAGCTTCCCCCTTAGGTCATGCTCAGAGCCCTGCATATCCAATGTATAATAGTCCCATGAGTTCTATATCATCACCCCAACAGAATTCTAGCAACCAAGTGACACCACCGTCTCCGTTAGATGTATCCGTTCCTCGTCCCAATTCACAGAACAACAATGTTGCTTACCCCTCGGTTATAACTAGAGCTTTAAATGCTGACAAATCGTATCCAGAAAGGTTCGAAAGGACGAATCAACCTCAGCAAAGTAATCAGAATTGTTGGGATGATCGACAAAATCGAAAGTTCCCCAATAATCAGTATAGTAACTCGAGTAATAACGTTGAAATTTCTGTGAGAAATGAACAGCCCCAGCAGAGAACCGTTGGTCTGAATATCAGTGAACGGCAGCAGGCTTATTTTGACACTGGCAGTGGTCATACGGTTACTTTGCAAGATTTATCGAGCTGTAGGGGCGACCCGATGAGTTTGGTTAAAAATTTACAACAGCAAAGTTGTCAGGTGCCGCAACCGGAGATTAAACAGGAGATGTTAAGCAGCCGCGAAAAGAAGAAAAAGCAACGAGAAACCTGCAGTTCCTGCTACTGTTGTAGTTAATGAGCCACCAGGTAAGAAAAATATAGAATTTAGTGTGAAGTTTGATATTGGGATAAATAATTACCGATGGCGGCGCTGCAATCGCCGAATCAGCTGTTCCCGAAACGAGTATTGTTTCGTGCATGTCAAAGCAAAACAGAGAGATTCTGGTGTTTCTCAAGTGTTTCAGTTGATTTATTTAGTCTTTTGACTGAACAATCGTGAAAATGGACCTATGAAATGATTTATTAAGTTCATATCATATACATCGAGGACGATATGTAGAAAAATATCAGTTTTTGGGCATTCACCCTTGTCAACTGCAGAAGGAAGATATTAACCATCTAACTTGGCTCATTTCAAAGATAAAATGTATCCTGATATGATTAGTTATTTAGTAGAAACAAGGAATCCTGCTGCAGTGAATCAAATTATATTTATAATATTTATTCTTCAATATACAGGGTGTTTCATCATAAACTGGACAAACATATATTTTCGTGTAGAGGACATCGGGAGAATCATTTTTGCCTTATACAATATATCCCGTTTTCGAAGCATAAGCGAGATACAGGGTGTCAAACGTCATTTTTGAGCAAGATTCTTATGAGTGTGGTCAGTTATGTATAACACTTGGTGTAACGGTTTTTTGTCAAATCTCAGTATTTTTGGGTCCTCTATCCAGAAGGTTGACGAACTCCGAAAAAAAATTCACAAAATGGCGAAAAACCTGCAGTGTTTCCAAATTTTTTTTTGCGGTTGTCAAATTGACTTTTGTTTTCGAATGAACACAATTTTCTAAGACTTTCTGTGAAAAAAATTTTTCAAAAACCGAACACAAATTTTTTTTTACATGTCTACAGCGATGAAAAAATTTCACTCGAAATGGATGAAATTTTGTACAATTGTACTTCTTGAATTATCAATCACGAATATAAAAACAGAATCGTAAAATATCGACCGGTTTCGTTACTACAGTCATTCAAATGTTTGCGTTCGGACCTCTGAAATATTGAAAATAAAATTGTTTTGGGTTCTAGAGTCAAAATGATTAAATTATTGGCATGTCTAAACATTTTAGATGAATTTAAACGAAAAAAAATCAGTAAAACTTAGTTGGGACTCGAAACGACGTAGGTATTAAATAGGGAAATGGCACTGTTCTAAGGATATTAATATTCGTTGCCAGGCAACAGTAGTTCGTAGTTCATAGAGTTGGACTGGTATTTTAATTTCAGTGAATATGATTAGCCAGTAGTCAAACTCTATGAACTACAGACTACCGTTGCCTGGCAACGAATATTAATATCCCTAGAACAGTGCCATTTCCCTTTTTAATACCTACGTCGTTTCGAGTCCCAACTAAGTTTCAATGATTTTTTTCGTTTAAATTCATCTAAAATGTTTAGACATGCCAATAATTTAATCATTTTGATTCTAGAACCCAAAACAATTTTATTTTAATATTTCAGAGGTCCGAACGAAACATTTGAATGACTGTACTGTATAAGGCAAAATGATTCTCCCGATGTCCTCTACACGAAAATATATGTTTGTCCAGTTTATGATGAAACACCCTGTATAGAAAGAAAAATGACAATATTTGTTATTGAAATGAAATCCGTTGAATTCCATGATATTTTATTACAGAAATGAAAGACTTTTATGAAAATAAACAACTTGATTTCAATTATTCACAACATCAAAAACTATTTTTACTGAAGACAAATCAGAAAAATTCATTAATATTTTGTCCGTAAGTGAAGCATTTATCATTCAATACAACCAACAAATTTTATTCCCTGGTATAAACAAAAACTAATTATCTAATAAGAAATGATAATTAATTTTACGATACAGAGTTAAGTAAGTATGTGTATGCTATTTTTTATAAAATAGTGAATATAGCAGTTACCTTCTACTTGTCTCATATAAAACAAAAGATGCTGCTACTTGAAAGAACATCCAGATAAGTTTTAGCCAAGTGATATGATTTCAGGCATATATTCATAAAAACTTACGTTATCACAACAATTTTTTCAATTAAGGAGTAATCTTCATCTGATTTCTTAACGAGTGATTGGAAATACATACAATAATGTACTATATTTCCCCTCCTTTAAGTACAATATGAATCCTGAATCTGGCTAATCTCTTTGTTTACTTTTGAATGCACTAAACGTCTGAAATGCTTCCTCTAGTGCAAACTGGTGATCAACTGATAAAATATTATTTTTTCATAACCACAATCCTATAAATAGTGACCTGTGAAAGAACTCTTTAGAGCTTCATCCATAAACACAGCAACAATTAGTGTTCTTCACTGTATTTTCTTTAGTCATCTTTAAATCAGATTAAAAACCAACAAGCTAGACAAATATTATAATGAACACACAATACAAATCTCATTTCTTAGGCACAAACAATCGAGTGTCATACTGTCATATCCCGTCCCGCGTTTTGGAATACTCGTTTCGGGATAGTTCTACGTAACGCCGCTAGGGTCGCATAGAGTTGTATTTTTGCTCAATATTGAACATACAGGGTGTTTGGTGTTTCCCTTTGATGGAATATACTAGACATCATTAGGCGTTTCCGGAACTTACTACTCAGGGTTATTAACTCGATCCATGTGGTCACGTGATGGATCTACTCGGATCACGGACCCGGGTTCTGAGTTTACGAACACATCATTTTAGGATTTGAAGTGTCAGACGTATCAATAACATAACCATTGATTGGCTTTTGTGAAATATTTCTTATAATTTCTGGTGTGCCCTTCCATGTTATTTTTGAGTGCCTATGTTAAAGAAATAAAGAATTTGTTTTTTCAGTCCCATTTTATTTTTGGATTGTCTCTAGCTTGGCTTGCATTTAATGGCTTTTGTGAAATCTTATAATTTCTGATGTGCCCCTCCCATGTTTAATGTTATAATTGAGTAACTATGTTAAAGAAGTAAAGAAAGTTGTAGCTTAGCACAGAAAAATCTGTATACAAAGTTATGAAGAAGTTGTTTCACATTATTTTCTTGGCTCAAGGAACCACACATTTTACATTGAGCGAAATTCTCTTCCCTTTCCATAATTTTTAGGAATATAATATATGAAATTACTAGGAGAAGAGTAGAAGACTAATTTCCGCCTCTAATTAAACTGCATTGCGCATGCGGTGCCTCTACGACCCTGCTCTTGTGTAGGGTTAATATAAATCAACCTGGGTCAGTGATCGAGTTAATAGCCCCGTACTTTCCGAACACGGGTTGGATGTTCGGGTTAGGTAAACGAACGCGAAGGTAAGGGATCGAGTTAACTCGAGGAAGTATACGAAAACGCCTATTTGCAGTAAAATGTGTCTAGTGCGGCATGGTCCGAAAATCTATGGTTAAGAAGATATGGCGATTCTTCAACTTTTTTGAAATTGTATTCTTCGTTATCAGCAATGATTGATTTTGTTAAAACGACTTGACTCTGAATATTAAAAGAATAATTTTCGCAAAGCTGAGAGGATGGTCCTTATTTTTTGCAAAAAAGTATTCACTGAAAATTCTGATAACACAAGATACACAGAGTCATAAATCGCTGCACCTATTTTCCTGATAAAATCTTGATTAAAGAATTGGGAATTACTCGAAAAAAACTTCAAAAGCTACAGGTACAGAAAAGTTTTTTCTCACATTGTATACCAAGTTCATAATACTTTTTTCGGGTAATCGCAATTCTTTCATCAAGATTTTATGAGGAAAACAGGTGCAAACTTTTTATGATCCTGTGTATCTCGAGTTTTTCAGAATTTCTGATGCACTTTTTCGCAAGAAATGAAGACCATATTCTCAACTTCGAAATGAATATCAGAGGATATTTAGAGTCAAGTAGTTTCCATAATATTAATTATTTTCAACTAGCGACCCGCCCCAGCTTCGCATGGACATCACATAGAAACCTCAAAATAACAGTACTTTTCCACTATTGGATGTTATCATACATACAGGGTGTCCCATTACTCGACGTCAACCCGGAACCGGGTGAAAAGGCAAGTAATGCTGGTTGTCAGAAAAATATAAAAAAAAATCTAAGTTGCATGATTTTAAAATAATGCGCATTTAAAAAAACACGCAAAATTCCACACCCTGTGACAGTCTTCGCTCCTGTTGCACAAATATCAACTTTTTCCAATATTTTTCTTTGCTATGTAACCTTGAATAATGCTTGTCTGAACTGTATCAAAATTTTGATACCAGCTGCTCTAGGTTTCATAAAATAGGGCTTACTTCTCAGAAGAAAAAATTCGAAATAAACAATTGCCTAGTTTCAAAACTGACTGTATTGAAAAAAAAATGTACTACGTAGGTTTGGGCATGTTTTTTCAAAAGTTGGCGCATTTAGTAAGGATTCCATAATGGTATAATACTTGTTTAATTGTAGCTGCCGTAGTTCAAATTTATTTTCGATTACCTATGAATACACTTTTTCGTTAACTATCGAAATAAATTTGAACTACGGCAGCTACAATTAAACAAGTATTATACCATTTTGGAATGCGCCAACTTTTGAAAAAACATGCCAAACCTACGTAGTACATTTTTTTTTCAATACGTCAGTTGAAACTAGGCAATTGTTTATTTCGAATTTTTTTTCTGAGAAGTAAGCCCTATTTTTTTTGAAACCTAGATCAGCTGGTATCAAAATTTTGATTACAGTTTAGACAAGCATTATCAAGGTTACACAGCAAAGAAAAAAGTTGGAAAATGTTGATATTGTGGCAACAGGAGCGAAAAGACTGTCACAGGGTGTGGAATTTTGCGTGTTTTTTAAATGCGCATTATTTTGAAATCATGCAACTTAGATTTTTTTTTATATTTTTCTGACAACCATCATTACTTGCCTTTTCACCGGTTCCGGGTTGACGTCGAGTAATGGGACACCCTGTATAAACCTTTCTCTTGAATCACTCTATCTATTAAAAAAAACGCATCAAAATCCGTTGCGTAGTTTCAAAGATTTAAGCATACAAAGGGACATAGGGACAGAGAAAGCGACTTTGTTTTATACTATTAGTGATAACGAAGCAGGAAACTTGAAAAAGTTGGAAAAATGAAAATCGCCTTATTTACTTTTCCATAGATTTTCGGATCAATTACCAAAAACACCCCCGTGTTACTTTTAATACAGTGGAACTTCCCTATAACGAACGTCTGTATAACGAATTTGTACAAGACATTGCACCTTGAATCCGAATTCCATGTTCAAAACACCCACTAAAACAAGTAAATTTTCTCTATAACGAAATATTCAAAGAACATCACTCTTTGCATGGGTATTGCTAAGAAGGTATAAGGGTATAACAAATTTTCTGTATCTTTATAACGATTTTTTTTGCGGATTTAACGATTTTGTCATAGGGAAGTTCCACTGTATCTCATTTATGGTATGATCCTTACAACAAACAACTTGTTTTTCAAGGGAGGATTCCACCGCCTGCTCACAGTTCTGCAGGAAACCAGCAACAGCAAAACGGTGCCTATTTCGATTTTGACCGATGGAACTTGGCTCCGCCTACAGCGAAACTTTTTGGTGCTCAAGCAATTCATCAGCAACATCAGGGTTTAATGGTGCCTCATCCACACGGTCATCATCCCCCTCCTTTGCCATATTTCGCTCCTTTCCACTTAGCTCCTCCCCCTCAAGAAATTTCAATCAACAGTTTGAAATAGCACCTTCTGGATCGTATAACGAGCAATCTCCGCAACCTTCTACTTCCCAATTTGTACAGCAAGAGGATCAGCCCAAGGTTGTTGTCCCCAATATCGAGGAAGAACTCAATTTCCTTTCAGAAGGTAGGTCTAACAATTCTGCCATACTACACTTATGGTGATATTCTGCTTTTCATCTGTAAGTTACATACTATAGCATACGATTAATCTGTAACTGGCCGACTTACAGATTCCTAAATAATGCAATTCTGGAATGGTTCCTGTAACTTTCTTATTTACAGTGTCAACCGCCTCGGTGGCTGCAAGGACATGCGTGTGCCTACAAGTACAGGGTATCCCATTTTGGGCACTTATATCTCCGTTATTTTAACGTTAGCGGGATGCGGTTTTCGCGACAGTGTGCTACTTTTTTGTGAAACTAAAGATGGCGCAATCAGTTTTTTGCATAGCCCCTCTTAGTTTTTGCTATACAGAGTGGAAATTGAAAAGTATCACTTTTTAATCACCCCCGTATCTCAGTTGTGCTCGAACTTGGAGACATGGTTGAAACGCATTCCTATAGATTTTTTTCAGTAGAATCCAGTGGCGTAGTCAGTTTTTCAATTAAACTTTCCGTTTTTGATTTATTGAGCAAACATATGTTTTTTTTTTAAATTGGACACCTGTATATTATTTTTTATTCTTATTAAGCACAATCTCAGCTTTTCAAAAACATATTTTTATGCATTTATTTGGCAGTACCAAGCTCAGAATTCAAGATTTTGTAATTAATATGTCAATAACTAAGTAGTAGGCTATGACTGTATTAAAAACAAAAATAAATGTCAAGATTTCGTTAGAAATCGAAAATAATGTTAACATAATATCTACATCACATGATCTAATATTTAACTTAATTAATTTGCAATTTTTAAAAATTCAAATAATTGATTACCTATAAATACCAATTATTAAATGTTTATTAGGGAATCCAAAACAATAACCAAATTTTGTAATTTTGTTTTATAGATGCTGTTCAAATGACGGCCATTTTTGCATATAGCAAAATACAATTATAAAGCAAATATAATTCATTAGCGAGCTTCGTGCGGCAATTATTTTGGCCTTTGAAAATTTGCAAAGAAGGCCTATGATTCTTTGAACGCCATTAAAAGAATACGGAACTCTGCAGATTTTGTATACGGGAAAATGGCCGTCGTTTTGAACAGCATCTATAAAACAAAATTACAAAATTTTGTTATTCTTTTGGATTCCCTAATAAACGTTTAATAATTGGTATTTATAGATAATCAATTATTTGAATTTTCAAAAAATTGCAAATTAAATTAAGTTAAATATAAGATCATGTGATGTAGATATTATGTATTATATATATATAACGAAACGAAATCTTGACATTTATTTTTTGTTTTTATAAACAGTCATAGCCTACTACTTAGTTATAGACAATTGAATTACAAAATCTTGAATTCTGAGCTTGGTTTTGAAAATAAATGCATAAATAATATGTTTTTGTAAAGCTGAGATTGTGCTTAATAAGAATAAAAAGTAATATACCAATTTAAAAAAACATATGTTTGCTCAATAACTCAAAAACAGAAGTTTAATTGAAAAACCGACTACGCCACTGGATTCTACGGAAAATAATATATAGGAATGCGTTTCAACCATTTCTCCAAGTTTAAGCACAACTGAGATAAGGGGGGCGATTAAAAAGTGATACTTTCATTTCCACTCTGTATAGCAAAAACTAAGAGCGCTATGCAAAAACTGATTGCGCCATCTTATGTTTCACAAAAAAGTAGCACACTGTCGCGAAAACCACATCCCGCTAACGTTAATAAAAATAACGGAGATATCCCGTAAAAGTGCCCAAAATGGGATACCCTGTACTTGCGAAGCTGTAGGTCTGGGATCGAATCCCGGTGTTGGGTATGGATGTTTGTGTATGTCCTAAGTTAGTCAACAAATAAAAATTGTCCTAGTTATTAATGTAGTATGATTGAGATTTATGTAATGAATGAAATATATAAATACGGTGATCTGTGCACATGGCAAAGTCCGAGCACAATAAAGAGAAAATGAATGAATGAATGAATGAATTTACAGTGTCACTTTTTGAACTACTCATCAAAAACATAACCTTCAATCGTAAGATTTGATCATGGAACTTTTGTCTTATGAGTAAATGGTTTCGATTTGAATTTGAAAATACATTTATCTGAATGTAGTTTGCGTTTGTTTCTTTCATCTAATAAATTGAAGACAGGAAAGAAAAAAATTTCTTGGTTTATAGTACACTGGTTCTTCAATCTGAACATGTTGACAAACTGATAATTCGGCATTTCTTTAATCTGAACATTTTCTGGGCATCCGGCATCTCAAATGGATTCATTTGATCACACAACCTTTTCCTTCCAATTCTCATAAATTTTCTACTTTAAAAAAAGAATGATTTTTAGGTCATGTATATTATTGAACAATGTTTTACCTGTTATGATTTTTTCTTCCGATAACAATCCAATAAGCAAAGCCATATTAATTTTATTCATCATGAATTTCTTATATTAAAACGTTAGTGTTCGACCTAAAATAACAAACCATCAAAGTAACCCCAGAGTATGTCATTCGATAATGCTTCTGATCACCCGTCGAGTACTCGTAATTATTTAACGATTTCTGTAGGCTGCAGATCCCTCAAAGAGGTCCAGAATTGCAATTTTCCTGTGAGCTTATTGAAAGTTACAGATTGGCTTACAGATGAAAGCAGAATATCACCATTACTTTCAAAAGTTTTGCACCCCCCCCTAACAGTGAAGATAAATAATCAAGGTTCACAACATATTTTTACTGACAACAAAATGAACTTGTTGACAACCAAAAACTATATAGGCCCTTCTATTTGAAGCTGCATCACTTCCAAACTGATGCAAAATCGTTTGATGCGCGTTCTATTTGACAATGTTGCTTTCTGACAAAATCAGTTTAATTTCTACAATCACTTCAGTTCATCACAACAATAACATAACCTAACATTTTGGTGAAAGTTTTCAATATACTTCTAAAAATAACAGAAAGGGAATTATTATCCTGGCTTTTCTTTGCTAGTAATGAATTATTCATGTCACTTAGAATTTCGAATCCAAATTTCAAGAACCTTGTAAAATTAAATGCATATTTTTTCAGGTCCACCAGTTAAACCTCCCTCCAACCCTTCAAATACGCCATATAAATCAGTGCAGCCTGCAATAAAACCTTCAGATAAACCGTCAGGTCCAGGTGCGGGTTTCATGAGTAGTTACTTAAAGTTTTTACAAGGGGAAAGGGACTCCTCACCACCTCCAGCCTCAAGAACTGGGCGTAAACAAACATGGTCACGGCCCAGTCCGCCCTCTAAACCAATAGGACAAGACGACGTTAAATCAGATAGTAACGGTATTCCCCCACCACCAGTCGTTGTTCCTCCCCCACCCCCACCTGTCATCACACGTTTGTCTCAGGGGGATCCCCAAGACGATCCGCGGTATTTCCCCTTGCCGAAGGAAAGAAAAAGAGATAGCTTCGATAGTTCCGATGACGGTTTCAGTTCGGAGGATGATTTCTTTCCGAAAATTAAACCTCAAACTCAGGAGAAAAAGACTGCCGTTCCGAAAGAAAAGCCTAAAGTGATCAAGGAAGTGAAAGAGAAGAAATCGAAACTGTCTGCGGAAGCTAAGGAATCGAGGAAGTTGCAGAAACAGCAAGAAGCTTTGCAGAGGAAACAGGAAAAAATGAAATGAAGGAAGAGAAGCAGAAGGAGAAGAAACTCAAGGCCATGCAAAAAAGTAAGTTAATGTTTTTGAGCGCTCGTTTTACTTTAACGGGTGCTGCTTATATAGTTTGGCCCAAATGTCTGTAATTTTCGAATTTTGAGCTGATGACGAATTCGTGGTCAAATTCAATTCTATCCGTGGGACTGCCCGTTAGCACAAAAACTTTCGAAGGGATTGACATAAAGCCTTGAAATTTTCAGGATGAATTTATGACCCAAATGGCTCTGTTGAGTTCGTTAACCAGCCAAATCTTACAGAGTGTTCCATAAAATATGACCATTCAAAATTTTTGTTTCTCAATATCTCAGAAAATATGAAACCAGTCGGAATGAAATGTTAAGACCATATTCAAGATGCTGATAACAAGCTACATGCAAATTTTGTGACCATAGTGTGAACAGAACCATAGAAAATTCAATTGGAATATTGAAAAAAAGAAACTCCATATTTCCATAAAAAGATATCCAATTCAAGTGAAACTTTTTTGTGAATGGAGATCGATATTCTGAATGTTCATCCAAAATTTCATGGCCATAGTTTCAACAGAACCATAGAATATTCAATTGGAATATTGAGAAAAAAATCTTTATATTTCCATAATAGGATATCCGATTCCAGCAAAATTTTTCTGTGAATAAAGATTGATATATAGCCCGTTCAAGTAAGTTTGAGCCCTGTTGGCCATTACAATTTGGCATATTTCACTATGTATAGTAAAATTTTAGGTTAAGTTGTTCATTTTCTTGTCAGGTTGATAAACAATGTCAATATAACATAGGATTCTCCGATAACTCTGTAGCTCGTTGTACGAGGCTAGGTACATTCGACAACATTGAATTTATTTTATGTTATGACAGCAAATACTGCCAACTTCAGATAAATAAACAAACGCCTACTTTGCGCTCAAACTTTCGTGAACGGACTTTACTGTATCTTCATGCAAAATTATGTGACCATAGTGTTAACAGAACCTCAGAAAATTCAATTGGAGTATTGAAAAAAGAATCTTTATATTTCCTTAACAGAATATCCGATTCGAGTGAAATTTATTTTGAAAATGAATACTACTCTACTGAACGTTCATGCAAAATTTCAAGGAGATCTCATCATCAGAACCATAGAATTTGAATTTTGTAATTATTATTAATTACTTTTTTTTAAATAATTTTCAGAATATAATTTCGATTGTGCCGAGATTCTGTATTTATATATTTGGTATCGATCTCAAATTCCATATAAAATTTTGAGGTAATAGTCTTATTGCTCCACCAAAGAACGAGCGCTCAAAAGTCCTGCTCAGGGCTTTTCTTAAATTTTTAATTTCGCACAACTTTCAACACTAGCGTTAATTTTATTATTTTAACATTACACCGAAACTATTTCTATTACAGAACTCAATGCAAATGCTGGTGTTCCTCGAAGAGAATCAACTAAACGTGCAGCTAAAGAAAGAAAAAAGAGTGAATCTACTGGTAAGGATGAAGAAATGGAGGAACCGCTAGAATTTCAAGATTCAGACTCGGATCCAGCATGGACTCCTAAGGTTAAGGACGATGGAGAGGATGATATATTAGCGAAATCGAAGAAAAAAGGTTTTTTTTCTATTTGTCTGTATTTGTCTCTATTTTAATTCTTATTTTTCTAGGACCCAGTAAGAAAGGTAAAACTAGAAATTTAATAAGTGCTGCTGCAGAAGGAGCTGGTATTAGAGAGAATGATGGTTACTCTAGTGAAAGCATCTCTCCAAATTCTAAAAAACATAAACAAGTAGTTAAAGTTTTAATATATTTACTCTTTATAGATGAACTTTGAGCCACAGTGGCTTGGGGTTAAGAAGTACAAGACTCCAACCAACCAATAGATGTTATAGTTTCAAATCTCAGCATGCAAAAAATTTATTAATGGGTAATGATGGTAGCGGGAATTGGGACAAGTTTTCTTTATTTGTTCTCTATCCTATTTATACATTAGAACATCGAGAGAAAATTGAATTATTGACAATAAATGAAAATCTACCACACCAAGATTTATCGATTTTGACTAAATTTCTTTCCGAAAAAAATACGAGGTGAGTGACAGGCCGACTCTGGGCATGCTTTGTATAAGATTGAACTTTTTAACTAATTTATTTGACATTGTAGCCTTGAGAAAGAACCACACAGGGTCGAAACGTGGCGATGTATAATAGGATAGAGAACAAATAAAGAAAACTTGTCCAAATTCCCGCTACCATCATTTAACTATTTACATCATGGACGCTACCAATAACCAATATTTATTAATGGGCATTTTAAGTGATTTCCAGAAAAAATCATTTCAGAAATAATGGACTCCAAAATATTATTGCGATTGTCTTTTTTTTAGTTTTTTGCCAGGATTTCAAGTAAAAATTATTGAAATTACCGTAATAGGCTATCGGAATTGGCGGTTGGGTGTGACTTACGAGCTAAAATTCATTTAATTTGTTAAATTTTTGAAACGATACTAGCTCGTACGTCATCATGGCACGACTTTCGAACTAGTAAAGAAATCGTAGCCTAATGGTGTATTCTGCTTTTCATCTGTAAGTTACGATACTGTAGCGTACGATTGATCTGTAACTTGGCCGACTTACAGTTTGGTAAATAATGCAATTCTGGAATGGTTCCTGTAACTTTCTTACATACAGTGTTACTTTTGAACTACTCATCGTAGTTTTTGATCATTACGTATTATGAGTAAATGGTTTTGATTTGAATTTTAAAATACATAAATCTGAATGTAGTTTGCGTTTATTTTTCATTCAATCAATTGAAAACAGGAAAGAAAAAAATTCTCGGTTAAATTGCTGTAGATCATTATTAAGTTTATAGTACACAGGTTTCTTCAATCTGAACATGTTCACAAGCTGGACATTCGGCATTTCGTCAATCTGAATATTTTCTGGGCATTTCTAATGGAAACATTTGATTACGCATCCTTTTCCTTCCAATTCCTACTTTAAAAAAGAATGATTTTCAAGTCATGTATATTATTGAACAATGTTTTACCTGTTATGATTTTCTTTCGATACAATCCAATAAACAAAGCCATATCATTTTATTCATCATGAATTTTCTTATATTAAAATGTTGGTTTCGTCCTAAAATAAACAAACCATTTAACGTAACCTCACAATATGTCATTTGATAATGCTTCCGATCACCAGTCAAGTACTAGTAAATATTTAACGATTTCTGTAAGCTACATATCCCTTAAAGAGGTCCAGTATTGCAATTTTCCTGTAAGCTTATGAAAAGTTACAAATTGGCTTACAGATGATAGCAGAATACCACCATAAACTTCACTTTGTGAATAATAGCAATCATTATACGCTTGTTGCATAATATAGGTACTATTATTTCGTTATCATTATTGTGTTATTTTAGGATCCAAAAGTAAACAAGGTGTGCCCCCTACTTTGGAAGATAATATAGCAGCATCTCTCCAAAATAGAAGTGCTACAATGAATGATGATAATCCATTCAAGGTAGGACATTTAACATAATCATTCATGGATAAATAGATATATTAATTATCGTGCTTATACATTTGAACTGCTTACACTTGCCAATTACGATAAATCATATAGAAGTAGGAAAAAACCGAACTAATTAATAAATTCAATAGAATGAAACCAACATAGACAATAAATTATATAAATAATAAAGGGTTTTCTAATAAGAGGTAATATTGTGAACAGCCCACTATTTCGGTAGATGTCACGTTTGAAGCTGTCACATTTTGACATTTGACAAGTTAAACTACGCCATTAATAAAAATGGTGAAAATTTGGCATAGACATAGAGTTTGTAAAACTTGAACATTTTATGGTCGTCGTGAAGCACCTTGTCGGATCGCAATAAGGAAATTGATGTAAAAATTCGAGCTATTGGGCCAAATTAGTGATGTGAACAATAAAACCCGGGCACGTCGCTCAAGAATAGCAGAGAATACTGCTGATGTAGCCGAAAGTGTTGAAGAAAAACCAGGTTGGTCCATTCCTCGTCGTTCTTCGGAATTAGGCATTCCACAAACTTCATTACACCGTATTTTGCATAGAGATTTGGGTCTTTAGGCTCATAAAGTTCAGTTAACACAAGAACTCAAGCCGGCCGATCATCAACAACGTCGTGTCTTTGCTGATTGGGTCGTTGAAATGCATGAAAATGATCCGGGATTCCATCGAAAAATGATCTTGAGTGAGGCCCATTTCCACCTTGGTGGCTTCGTCAACAAGCAAGATTGTCGTATCTGGGGCTCGGAAAACCCAAGAGTTATTGTTAAAAAGCCTCTCTATCCTCAACGTGTAACTGTTTGGTGCGGTTGATGGTCCGGCGGAGTCATTGGACTTTACTTTCTTGAAAATAAGGCTGGAGCACCAGTTACGGTGAATGGATTGCGCTATCGAGATATGATTAATTATTTTTAATGGCCGAAATAGGATAGTATTGATCTGGACAACGTTTACTTTCAACAAGACGGCGCTACGTGTCACACAAGCAACGAAACCATTGATCTTTTGCGGGAAAAGTTTCCGGACCATGTTATCTCTCGAAGAGGTGCTCACAATTGGCCACCGAGATCTTGTGATTTAACACCTTGCGACTTCTTCCTTTGGGGCCACGTGAAAGAGAAGGTCTACGCCAATAGCCCAGCGTCGATTTAAGACCTCAAAGATGGAATTCGTGAGGATATCGAGGACATATGGAAGCCACGTTGCGATTTGGTTATGGAAAATTTCATTAAAAGGATATGGCCCTCTAAGCGTGGTCGTGGTGGTCATTTACCTGATGTTATTTTCCACTATCAACGGCATAGCTTCGTCTTTATAATGAAATAAACATCCGATCATTTATATTGAAAAATGGCAATTTTCTTTGAATATCAAAATAATACCTCTTATTGTAAACCCTTTATTTAACACTACTCTTTTTGTTAAATCAGACATAAAATTGAAAGCTATTGTGGCTTAAAAATCATTTTTACTATTCTTATGCTGTCACATGAAAAAAACCCTATAATTTAACATACCAGAACTGAAGATAGCTGTCAGAGGAAGCCTCTGTTAGGTTAGGTTATTACATTACAAACTCAGTCTCGAACTGAAACTATCATACGCAAAAGTAAAAATACGTAAGTCAGGAAATAACATATATTTTTTTGTTGCATCCAACTAGTCAAATAGACTAAGGGACAAACAAACTCAGGTAAATTTCGTACTGATAGCTAAAATTTTATGATCTATTTGATGTAAAATACACCAGAAAATGGCTTAATAGATGAATACTTTCATAATGCAATTGCAAATCGAGAAAAATTTCTCTTTACGTTGGAAGTGGTCTAATTCAATTAGTATGGTAGGCAACCTAAAGTACTTGAATCAAGTATTACGGACAGCCTGATACGTTGAATCATTATATTTTGAGTTACCATATTGGTTGAATTCGATCACTTCCTACAATAGTAGAAAGACAATAACATGTTTTACAGTTGGTCATTCAATTCGTCAAAAACGTATCACGTAAATCTTTCGAATGATGCATTACATATCATGTTTCTGATGTGAATTTCCATTGTTTATATTATATGCTTGAATAGTGATTACATCTTCAATAATATTCTCCGTTGTAGTTTGAACAAAACAAATTATTTATGGTACTTTTCACTGTTGATGTTTTTCAGCCAGGTGAATTTGTTGTTATAAAAGCCGACTTGAAACAAGAGTGGCCTTCTATCTGGAGAGTGGATGGAAAAACTTTATTACAAAAATATGAGCCTTTTGAGCAAGATGGAATCACACTTTATAGGAATATATCTACAGTATGTTGCTCGAATCTTTGTTTCGATATATAATTAATGAAAATTATTATTTTCTAGTACACATCTTGGTCTCCAGAAAGTAAAAAGCAATACATGTCAGTGCCAGTTAAATTTAAGTCCCAGAGTCAACTTGAAACTATTGTTGAGTTTCTCAAAAACGAAATTACCATTATAGACCATGAGCACCAAGAGAGGTGTATGAAGGCGAGTGAAGTGTACCAGGATAACTTCGAAGTTTATATACAGACATTAATATCACAAGCGTTGGATAATAATTTTTTGACAGAGATCTTCCAAGAACAAGGTAATTTTTTCACTAGTTTCCAATAACACTAAATGATTTGAAGGGTTTACCCAAGTGATGAATGGACATCACCATTATTTGAAGTAGTGACATTTGCTACTATCTTGAAGGCCCTTGAAAAACAAGGAGTCTACAGGGAGTTTGGTAACTCG
Organism: Propylea japonica; assembly: GCA_013421045.1. Classification (NCBI taxonomy): domain Eukaryota; kingdom Metazoa; phylum Arthropoda; class Insecta; order Coleoptera; family Coccinellidae; genus Propylea; species Propylea japonica. Next base: position 21,801,607 of record CM024239.1, read on the forward strand.
ACATGATCCTTCAAAGGGGGGTATAATTATGATCGATTACATTGAAATACTTAACAAGCTGCTACTGAGCGAATTTAGAAGCGAGTGAATTAGCTTGTGAGATTGTGATGATTACACACAAAACTGTCTACTCGCTGAGTAGCCAACAATATAGCGATCAACGTGAAGTTTATGTTTGTATCATTGTCAAGGATCTAAGATAAATGTCGAATACGTTTTCAAATTTTAGAAGCAGGAACCACTGAGTAGATGAGAACTCACAAATTGTTTGGTAGCAACTGTGATTACACACGACTTGTTTATATGCCAACAAGCCAAAACGCCAGCAATTTAGCGTGTAAAGTAGAACAGCTTTCAACTTTAGTTGCAGCTTTTTTACAGTCAGATTGTTGGCTTGTGCACACGATTACACTGAGCGAATTTTCAATCAACTACTAAATTCGCTCATAAGCAGCTTGTGAAGTCTTAATGTAATCAATTAATTAATTATCGAAAATAATTAATTTAGTGAAAACGACTTAACTCTAAATATTCAATGAATATTTTTTCAAAGCTGAGGAGATGGTTCTCATTTCTTTCAAAAAGTTTTCACTAAAATACTGATAACCCAAGATATACAGGGTCATAAATAGCTGCACCTATTTTCCTCATAAAATCTTGATGAAATAATTAAGAATTACTTGAAAAAAGGTTTTTAAACTTGGTGTACAAATGTAAAGGAAAATTACTCTATTTTCTTAGCTTATCAAAAAGATACATACGTCAATAATTCCTTCTTGCAATTAAAAAACTTTCGCCGAAAAACCGAATAGGTTATAGACTTTTTCAATTCATTCAGATATCCCCTATTTCACTCGTGATTCGTAAGCGGGCTATGGTTTGAGTGAAGTAGGAGCGAATATGAATCTGAATGACTCGAAAAATTCTGTTACCTGTTCTGTTTTCCGGCCATAGTTTTTGATTGCATGAAGGAATTATTGACATATGTACCTTTTTGAAAAGCTAACGAAACAGAGAAGTTTTTCCTTACATTTGTACACCAAGTTCATAATACTTTTTCGAGTTATTCAAAATTCATTCATTCATCAAGATTTTATGAGGAAAACAGGAGCGGCTATTTATAAGTTTGTAGTTTGTATATCTCGGATTATCAGAATTTTTAGTGAATACTTTTTGACAAGAAATGAGGACCATATCCTGAGCTTTGAAAAAAATATTTATTAAATATTTAGAGTCAAGTAGTTTTCACATAATTAATTACTTTCGATAACGAAGGAGAAAATTTCAAAAAAATTTAAAAATCGCCATATCTTCGTAACCATAATCAATTACAAGCGGATAACTCCAGACTCAAGAGCTGGGTTAAACTTCTGGTTATTAGAAAAGTAGGGTTGAACTCGGCAAATTTCAAAAGTTGTTGACGGACGAAAGCATACTTGAAGAAGATATGTATTTGTGAGCTTAGCCACGTTATGATTTATATTGATAAAACTATTTCAACAATTTCTATTATCGGCTTAGTTTCATTCATTTAGAAATTGAACTTATCTCTAAGTTAGGTTCGGATATTAACGCATCCAAAAGCTTCTGACTTGTTAATATTATTTAAAATAGAATTGTCCGAAGTTCTGGAAAATTGCTGATATTGTTTGAGTATAACAAAACATTCTTTCTTTACTTGGATAATGGGAAAAGCTTTGTGTTACAATTAATAGCTCTTGACTGTTGGGAAAAATTATGAATTTGTGTTTAAGTTCCCAAAAAAAGTTTTATTAAAAGCAAACTTTACTGTGACAAATACCACAACGATATCAATACATGTGAATTTAAATCTATTGGATAGTGTCCTTCTGTATATATTTCGCTAATATTTTCTCTTCAAATCATTTCTGTCAGAACAAAAAAAATTTTTTTTGTCAAGCGAAACATTCTGAAAATATATGTTCATCGTTACATGGAATCCGCTTTTCAAACATTATCATTGTGGGATGCATGGAGTTGAACTTGTAAAACATAATAATTTACATTTGCAAATCGAATTTTATATTTATTGCATAAAAAAAATATATATTATATACATATAACCTATATTGACAAATGGCAAATAACTAGAAACCGCATTCAAGCGACGAGAGCCGTGGGCCGGTTATTCGTTCTAGGACAAAAAGGGAATAACCAAGGGCTGAACCAATGATAACCGCTTGAAATTGATTCATATTATATTTTCAGACTATGCTTCACTAGACGCATATTGGTGCTATTGACGTCTAGTATATCCCCTTCAAGGGATCACGTCCAATTAGCAAACACCCTGTATACTCAGTGGCAGGACGGTCGCACTATCATAGCAATCGTCAAATTCTATACTACCAGTAGCAAGCTTAAATATTCCTTTTTGGTTTCAGACGATTATTTTTTATCAAATGTAAAGACTATAGATGACATAACAGAGAGCAAAAAGAACAATCTCTTAGCCTTACTGAATTGGCCTGTAAGTGTTCAAGCGGCAGTGTGTACATGGCCATGTTTCAACATAATAAGGGAGGTGAATCTTAGTGATGGCCAATCGAGAAATTGTGCAGCTTGTAGTAAGATCGGCATAGCGGTCAGAGTGCTGATGTATGGCCAACCTTACAATTCCACCACACTAGAAGGTTGTCAGCCCGATCCTAATGCGATAAGTGAAAAGGTAAGTTGGTTGTTATGAAAGACCGTTATATACTGATAAAGAAGAAATTACAACAACACCCCAAAACGAGAATTTAATAATTAAAAAAAAGCCCTGAGCTGGTGCCTTTGAGCGCTCTTTCATTGGTGGAGCAATGATGCTATTAACACAAAATTTTGTATATAACTTGCATGCTGAGTATATGAAGGCAAAATCTCAGCACGATCAGTATTATTTTCTTCAAATTATCAAAAAATTAATTATGCAAAAAAATCATTAGTTGGAAAATTTTAATTCTATGGTTCAGATTATGAGATCCTTTTGAAATTTTGCATAAATATTCAGTAGATCAATCTTCATTCATATAATAAGCTTCACTTGAATCGGATATCTTATTATGAACACAATAGCCAAAAATTTTGCATGAGGCTTATTAAGATCATAGAGAATAAAGAATCAGAGAGTCTTCTCCTCTTTGAACAAATACATCTCATCTGCGAATCTCCCTAGTGATGTGATGATCAAGAAAGTAAGCACTGAGAAAAACTTCAGAACATTGCTTAGTAAAAGAGAGGAATGGGAACGGGTATACACCGACTATAACCTCGAAAAAAAAATACCGTAAAATGGAATACAGATGCTTGCAAAACCTCTACAGGAGCTGGCTTTGAGATATACGGGCCTAGTACCAAGTGGGCACTCGCTAGGCTCCTGTATAAGCGTCTATCAAGCAGAAATCTTAGCTATTGAAAGATTTCTAGATATAAATCTAGAAAGAAAACTATCAGAAGTGCGATATAGCCATACACTCAGATAATAGTCAAAGATGATCTGGGAGTGCCAGAACAAACTCAATGAGGTAGGCAAGAAAAATAAGGTCTTTTTAATCTGGGTTCCCGGCCACTCTGGAATCAAAGAAAACGAAGGGGCCAATACACTTGCCAAAAAGGGCACACGGATATCAATCATTGGGCCCAGAACCTTTCTGTGGTATAGATGAATGTACCTATAAAAAGAAGTTTCTGGAAAAGGAGAAAGCCGAAAGGGAAAAACTCAGGCGGAATCTCCCAGGAATAGATCATTCCACTAAGTTCCTTCGGAAGTTCGAGACAGCGGGATCAAAAAGATATCTGGATCTTAGTAAGAAGCAATACAACTCCTCACTGGCTTTCTCACAAGACACTATCACCTCAGGAAGCACCTGTTGAGGATGGGATTATCAGACACTAACGAGTGTAGGTTTTGTAGGGAGGAGGAGGAAACCCCCATTCACCTAGTCACGGAATGCTTTAGCATTGGGAGCCTAAGGACAGAATGCCTTGGGCGAGAAACAGCCGCGACGCTTAGCGTCTTAATCATTTTCCCCCACTTATACGCAAATCCCAATTCAACATTGACTCGTACCAAATACCGTCAACAGAATAAAAAATTTTCATCCCTTTTCGAGAAGAATTAAGTGAATCACCCTACATGTGCATTTCAACAACAACTAAACATCGACTTTGGATCTCCTTGAACAGCTGGTTTTTGTAAAATTCAAAAAATTGCATAATATGACTACAATATTTAAGTAACTAAAAATGTTTACGTGAAAAAACCTTCACTTTTTTTTCTACAAATTTTAATCATGTTTCATAAAAAAAAAAAAAAATTTAAACAGCTCCTTCTTGGTGTTGCAATTTCTTTGTCAGTTGATATTATTAAGAACATTTGATGAAATCATGATAATAATTTTTTTTCAGGACTTCCTTATGTGCAGGATATGTGCGAGTAGGGTGGAACTTATGAATAAAGTTATACATCAGAAATATCTTATGTTTATAGAATGTGCTAAAAGAGTAAGTGAGAAACGAGCATGGACCCCAATAAAGACACCACATGTATTTTGAATGAATTATTAGCCGATGAAAATTGGTTAAATCAGGTAAATTTTGTTTATTCTAATACATCCTCTAATATTCGAAACTTTCGAATTAGATACTAGAATATAAAAGCAATATTCGTTATTTTTGCATTATGAGATTTTCTTAAATCTCTTAATATGAATAATTGATTTATCCATGACTATTGTATAATCCAATCATTACACGTCTGTTTGCTTGGTCATATTAATAGCCATTTATCACAAGTGAATAATAAGTTATTATTCACTGCTGTTAGATGCTTCATAGATTTAGATTTAATATAATATTCTTTAAATTGATGTTTCTCCAGTATTCTTAAGTACTCCAACTGACAAATATGGGTTTACCTTGTCAATCAAGGGCCAAATCTATTGGAGCAATTTTTATTACAAAATTTACAATGACAAGTTCTCTGAAAGTTTTTCATGCGTCAACTTGACTTTTTCTACATTTACATTTGTAATAGAAGGGTCTTGTCACGGTCGCCAAATGTTAAAATCTTCAAGAAATATATTCAGTAGTCGTGGATAAAGTATAGTATGTTACTCGCGTATAATGGCTGTTATTCACTCGGTGATTTGGGCCACTCGCCTACGACTCGTGGCCTAAACGTCACCTGGCGAATAATAGCTATCATTATACGCTCGTTGCATAATATACTACTGCTAAAAATTAAGAAATGATTGTTACATCGTAGGTTGCTTTGGAAATTTTTTATCTTATCGTTTCTTATGCCAAGTCTATAATTCCAGTAACATTATTCAATATCTTTCGGAATGACCAGCCTCAACTCACAGTATAGTTTGTTTAAATTAAAGTTTACATCAGAATAAAAATCAGTTATAGAGACTCTGTACTATTCTCTCATTAATTGATATTGTAGGTTGTAGGATATCTTAAGGTTGACGCTCACTTGGACGAGACGAAGCGAAGAATTGTTTTCCGCAGGCACGATTTGCACTGAATCAAATGTGTAGACGCTCACTTGGGAGGCGCGAAGCGAAGATCAGAATCGTTTGATTCAGTACAAATAGTGCCTGCGGAAAACAACTCTTCGCTTCGTCTCGTCTCGTCCAAGTGAGCGTCAACCTTTAGGCAGACGTTTTTAATGTTTTTTATTTCCAATTTCAATTATCATATAATTTTTGATAGTAGTTTCTTGTAGCAATTGTTTCACTCATGTTTTTTCTTGTTGCAGTTGTTTTTGGAAGTGAGAACTTGTTGGTCAGAAGTGGACTGTATAGAGTACAGTTATAAAGTGAAAAATAATTCTGTGCAGTGATAGTTCGAAACTGAAATATTTTTGAAATGGAAACAATAATTTAAAGTTGAATATCAAAAAATTGTGTATATTGAGAAAGAGTTTATATATAAAGTATAAATATATTATATATATTGATTAATGATTATAAAATACCTAGAATTAGGAATTACTATAGAATTTTTTAATAGTAAAGTTAAATTTTTATTATGCTGTGTATTTTGTTTATAAGTATGTGCTCTGTATATTTTTTTTATATATACGAACAATCAAAAAGTGATATTGTTTATTCCTAATTCAGCATTGGTTAATTTGAGAGCACAACACACTCATTAAATGAAGTTAATATTTTGGTTGTCTTTTTCTCAACCTTCATTTTATAACTATTTTATTGTTGATTTGAATTTTGCTTCCCTGACTTAACATGTCTGTTGATCAGTTTTTGTTATAAGATTACTTAGTAACGAATAATTAAATATTTTACATATTAACTAGTTATTACTGTCCAAGTCCCAATATATACAGGGTATTACATAAGTGGTTGACTTTAGCCTAATGATTCAGACAAAAGTTTTTTTTGTGTGCTAAAGCTTGACTGCCGTTATTACGACTACAATGCACAGCTTTCCAGATTTAACTGAGCGCATCTTTCAATTGTGTTTATTTCCACTCGAAATACGCTGATTGTATTATCAGTTTGATTTATCTGATTCTGGTCCCTAAATACAGCCCCCCCCCCCTCTGGGTTCCTGGATACTCGGGAATCAAAGGAAACGAAGAGGCTAATACACAAGCCACAAAGGGAAAACAAACGCCACTTACAGGCCCAGAACCTTTCTGTGGTATAGGCAAATGAACCTATAAGAAAGAGTTTCTGGAGAAGGAAGAAACCGATAGAGAAGCACTCCGGAGGGATCTTCCAGGAATGGATCATCCCAAAAAGTTCCTTCAGAAGTTTAAAACTACAAGGTCCAAAAAACTCGGGTTCACTTAGTTGCAGAATGCCTGGGCATTGTGAGCTTGCGCAATAAATGTCTTGGACCAATTATCCCATTACGGGGAAGTACCAGAACAAACTCAATGAGGTAGGCAAGAAAAATAAGGTCTTATTAATCTGGGTTCCCGGACATTAGGGAATCAAAGGAAACGAAGAAGCCAATACACTTGCACAAGAGGGCGCACAAATGTCACTTATTGACCCAGAACCCTTCTGTGGTATAGGTAAAGGTACCTATAAGAAGGAGTTTCTGGAGAAGGAGGAAGCCGAGAAGGAAAAACTCTGGCGTAATCTCCCAGAGATGGATCATTCCATTAAGTTCCTTTGGAACAGCAAGATCCAAAAGATATCTGGATCTTGGTAAGAAACAATTACACCACTTCACTGGCATTCTTACAGGACACTGTCATCTCAGGAAGCACCTGTTGAGGATGGGATTATCGGACACTGACGAGTGTAGGTTCTGTGGGGAGAAAGAAGAAACCCCCATTCACCTAGTCACCGAATGCTTTGCCATTGCAAGCCTAAGGAGAGAATGTCTTGGGCGAGAAACTTATAGGAGTGAGGAACTAGCCTCGTTAAAACCTTCACAGATACTGGATTTCATCAGATCTGTGGAACTGGAAAGCGAGCTGTGAAAGATGTAGTCAGAACAGCTCTGTAAAGGGGCACAATAGACCTTGAGGTCGCAGTGAACTGTAACCCCTTTTTAAACTATCAACTAAGCTTGCGCAAGGAATATCTTGGACCAATTATCACAATGCGGAATGGAATAAAGATACGGCACAAGTTCGCAACGCCGGGATATTGTTCGCGTGTATAAACAGATTCTACTTGGCTGCGTCAATAACTGCGTGAAAGCATCCTCTAGGTTTTAGTCTGAGCGGGGTACCATACTACTCTGAGTATGATAGGTACCAGAGCTGAAACCTATCTAGAGTAGTATGGTACTTCTGCAATTAAGTAGAATCCGTTTATGAACGCGAACAACATTCGTCGTTTCGAACTTGTGTCGTATATGTATTCCGTACTGGGAAAATGGGTCTACGGCTCCCCTACTATGGTACTAACAGCTAGAGTCTGCTATAGACAATTCAGCAAGTTATCTTGTTCACATTTTCGTTCCGATTTGACTTTCATAAACTGAATTACTTTACTGATTTGGCACAGTTTATTGTTGCTCAAAGGGTTAAAAGTATTCCAGTAATTAAGGTTATGGAAATATTAGGACAATGTTTATATTCGGAAATTGCAGAAATGAAAATCTAACCTGTTGTTCACTTCACCCCAGTGCGGCAGTGAAATGCTTTCATCTCACTCTAGAGCTTGGTTAACTACAATGCAGTACTATTCACGCGTAGTGGCATCTTTATGTTTACTTCTTACCCTGAGGTACCCGGTTTTGCACTAACCTCTGCTAGGGACTTTTTTGTTTCATGTATTGATTTTGTTAGCTCTTCAATTCAAAATAATATCTATAAATATGCTACCAATAATTGTATGGAACATGATGAGAACGCAATAATAGGGGCGTTCGGCATTGGTTTCGTGCACGTTTGACAACTGACAGCACATCGGAGGTATAACAACCCCACTTTTCCTATGTAAATCATAGCAAAACAACGAGAAATTTTGGTTTTTCTCAAGTGTTTCAGTTGATTTATTGCTTCTTTGGACTGAAAAACCGTGAAAATGGACCTATAAAATTGTTTAATAAGTTCAGATCATATTCATCGAGGACGATATGTAGAAAAATATCAGTTTTGGGCATTCACCCTTATCTACTGCAGAAGATTTATCTATCTAATGTGTCTTATTCCGATGATAAAATGTATCCTGATATTATTATCAATTAAATCAAGAAGACAAAGAGATTAGCCAGTTTCAGGATTCATATTTGGACAAGGAGGAAATATAGAACACTTTAAGATGTATTTCCAATTCACCCGTTAGAGAAAGGAGATGAAGAGTTCTTGTTAATGGACAAAATTGTTGTGATAACTTGAGTTTTCATAAATATATGTCCTGAAATCATATCACTGGATTAAAACTCATCTGGATGTTCTTTAATTTGCAGTATATCTTTTGTTTTTTATATGAAACAAGTAAAAGGTAACTGCTATCTCCGCTTTTGGCGCTTTTCACTATTTTATAGAATATAGCATAAGCATACTTGTAATTCTGTATTTAAAAATTTTTACAATTACTTATTAGATAAATAAGTTTTTATTTATACAAGAGACTATAATTTGTTGGTTTGTATTGAATGATGAATGCTTCACTTTCGACAAAATATTTATTTATTTGTATTTAATAGAAATCGTTTTCTACGTTGTGAATAATTGGAATTTAGTTGTTAATATTGATAAAATCCTTCATTTTTTCAATAAAATCATCATGGAATTCATGGGCTTTCATTTCAATAAACAATAAATATGATAATTTTTCTTCTTTCCATTTATTGAAGAATAAATATTATAAATATCATATGATTCACTGCAGGAGCATTCTATGTTTCCACTGAATAACTGATAATATCAGGATACATTTTATTTCTGAAAAGAGCCAAGTTAGATGGATAAATATCTTCCTTCTACAGTTGACAAGGGTGAATACACAAAACTGATATTTTCTACATATCGTCCTCGATGAATATGATCTGAACTTATTAAACAATTTTATAGGTCCATTTTCACGATTTTTCAGTCCAAGAAGCAATAAATCAACTGAAACACTCGAGAAAAACCAAAATCTCTCGTTGTTTTGCTATGATTTACATAGGAAAAGTGGGGTTGTTATACCTCCGATGTGCTGTCAGTTGTCAAACGTGCACGAAACCAATTGACCTCCGCGAGCGGACGGATTTTTTTGTCACGTGACCACAGATCGTACAGATAAATCTGAAATATCTGGAAATAAACGAACGGTACAGAGCATCTGCCACAGAACATACTGCTCTGTTCTACTTTTATAGATTATGAGATTTCAAAGATCACTATTTTGGGAAATATGCTCATCTTTTAACTATACTTTCACCCTTTTAGTAGCTCTTCCATAAAATCTCAATTAAATAATTAAGTACAAAGGCACTGAATGCAAAAGAAACGAGTAATGCAATATCCCCTTCTGGTCGTTCAATACGGCGATAGTTGTACCGAAAGATCCTGATCAATTAATTGATTAATTACACGAAAAAGAAACGGGAAAGCAATATCTCCTCCTGCCCATTTATAACTACGATAACTATATTGAAAAATTTTAATGAATTAATTGAGTTTTTAATGAATAAATGAAAACAGAAGAATAAATTGTTAGAATTTTTCAATCTATCGGTTGTCGGATCAGGAAACTCAACATAAAACAAAAAAAAATATAAAAAACATAAAACTCTATGGATAAAATCGCTTTGCTCCGTCGAAATAGACCGAGCGAAAAGATCGACGTCCGATTGCTCAGATTTTTATGACGAACGGTACAGATTTGTATTCCCCTCAATCCGGATGTAATAAACGAACGGTTTAGATCGATCCGACACGTCCGATGTCGATGCCGAACGCCCCTAATGTAATCAAACATCCATCGAATTGCATTCATTTATTTTACAATTATTTTATTTAATGACACCCTTCAACAACCAAGGTTTTCATTTTTTATTAATGAAAAAATATAAAAACTTGATACATAATCAGAATCAAGAAATACCCAAAAATATGTAGGAAAAACGTTGGAAATCTGATAAATAAAAAAAGTTATAAATATGTTCTCCGAATGGTAAAAATTTATTATCCCAATAAGATTCACACAATGATCAAAATGAAAAAATACATGAGATGATATTTGCAATTAATAGATAATGATTTAATACTATTTTACAACTTAGTTTTATTTAATTTAAAAATATGTTTTATCATCTTAGTTTTAACTTGCTGTTTAGTATATAGGAATAATTGTGTCGCCAGAATGCCCAGGAACCTGTCAATTTTTCACCAATTTGTGAAAGTTAAAACAGCAAATCTTAAGACCATCCTGTGAGAATGAAAATGTCAAGAAATGAGAAAACAAATTCATTATTCAACACATGATGACCAATGAGGATAACAATGTAAGAACAAAGAAGATGACCAACAACAGAGATATGTACAAATAAATTATTCCCGATGGCATTTAAACTAAGGAAAAAATACCCGAATAGTTGACGATTATTCATAATTGTTCTCTTCAATTGAATAATTTTATTTGCACATAATATACAAGGTGTTTCAAAAAAGGCGATCCCCTCTCTAGGATAGATGGAAAACTGAAAAATAATTGGGGTTTTTCAGTAACAAATTTTCGTAGCACCATCTGCATTTAAAGATGGAGGCCACTGAAGAAAAAATTATACACATCTTTAAGATTTTGAAGAAACTACTGGCAACATCGCAATGAAATTGCACGAATATGTTTTGGAAGCTACTAGCAACTAGTATTGAACATAACTTTTTTGGTATTAGATTTATTAAGCAAAATTTCAAGTGAACTTACACGTCATACAATATACCAAAAAGTACTCTTCGAAAAACTCGATTATGTGTAACGTTTTCGGAATATTTTGATTTGAAAATTATTTCAATGTCTTCTTAGTGTATTTGTGAAAACTAATCGAATTCTGTTTTATGTTATCCCCTTTTTCAAAATTTTCAAATCAAAATATTACGAAAACAAAACACATTATTGAGTTTTGTCATGAGAATCTTTTTGGTGTAAAATCAAATGATATTTAAGTTCATTTGAAATTTTGCTCAATAAATATTATATTAAAAAAGTTATGTACAATACTTCTTGGTACGAACTGTGCAACTAGCTAAGAGAGTAAGACATAAAAACAAATTCATTAGATGAATCAGCTTCCAAAACATTTTCGAGTAAAATTTCATTGCAATGTTGCCAGTAGTTACGGCAAAATCTTGAAAAATGTGTTAACATTTTTTCTTCAATACAGATGGCACTACGAACATTTTTTACCAAACAAACCTCAATTATTTTTCAGTTTTCTATCTATCCTAAAGAAGGGGATAACCTTTTTTTAACACCCTGTAGATCCTCAAGAAATTTCATCAAGACCAAGATACAAACAAAAAATGTTGAAGGTGCTATTTCCTAAATTATTAATTGAACGTAGCCAAGTAAAAAAAAATTGTAGATCAGTTCCAAAAATTTTCAATATTGAAATGTATAAGCCTTACCTAATCACCTAAATTTAAAGATGAAATTGAGGCAATGTTCAATTTCAATTTGAATCACAGAATTACAAGAAAAAATAAAATAATCATAAACTGAACATAAAATAGGATTCAATAATGACAGTCTGTCATTGAGGAGTTGTGTCGATTTGCATAAAAGACGTCCCGTGGTAGGTCATCTCAATTATTCCTATTGTTACCTCCTTGTCTGGGCATACCGTTACGGTTCTGCCTGGGTCTGTTGTTGAAATTGCCATTGTTATTATTCTGCTGCTGTTGGTAGTAGTTATTTCTTGGGGGCCTGTTTCCTGGACCTGTCAATTTGGTATTTGCTTCATGGACTCAGCCGTAGAGTTGTTCATGTTGGGGTCATCAATTCCGTTCTTAGAAATCGTTGTCGGTTGCTGCTGTTGCTGCTGTAACTGAGGTGGCAGGTTGTTGCTGAGCGTTTGGAAATGCGATGGTAATGGAATGGGCGGCGGTGGTGGGTTCACGTAATTCTGATTCGTGTACGTTTGACTAGCGATCTGATCTAGTGGAGCGTTGTCGATTTCAGAGTCCTGAAAAAAAACGTTTATATAAAAATTATCAACAAGTGTGTCTGGTGATTCGACGTGATCCTTTTAACGAGATCTAAAGGGTTTTCCAATACGCCGGATTATTGTGACGTCACAAGCTGTCACTGGGTTCCAAACAAACAATGAATTTGAACTACCTATTGTTCTATTTCAGATTTTGTCGTAAATTGAAAACGTTTTAAGAATAAGAAAAGGCTTATTTTGTGGATTATCGGTTCATTAAAACTACAAAATCAATGTAAAAAATAAAAATAATCACATAATCTCAACTTGAGTTCAATTCCCCCTTTTTTTACTATTCATCTAAATGATAATATGATGATTCACAAAACAAGCTTGTTTTTATGTTTAAAACGTCTTCATTTCGTAGAAATCTCACAAAGAACAATGGCTAGTTCATATTCCAGTGTAAATGAGGTTTGTTTGGAACCCTGTCTTCGACGTGTGACGTCACCACTTATGCGGCGTATAAGAGGTGTTTTTGAATAGCCCGCTATTTCGGTAGATGTCACGTTCGAAGCTGTCATTTTTTGACATTTGACAAGTAGAAACTACGCCATTAATAACGATACACGCTTCAAGAACGCATTGAAATTATTAAAATTCACTATAAAAATGGTGAAAATTTGGTGGAGACGGTTCGTAAAACTCGACATTTTTGGGTCTTTGTGAAGCACCTTGTCGGATCGCAGTAATAAATTGGTGGAAAAATTCGAGCTGTTGGAAAAAGTTTGTGATGTGAAGAATAAAACCTGTGCACGTCGCTCAAGAACAGCCGAGCATATTGCTGCTGTAGACGAAAGTGTTAAAGAGAACCCACGTATGTCCATTCCTCGTCATTCTTTGGAATTAGGCATTCCACAAACGTCATTATACCGTATTTTGCATAAAAATTTGGGTCTTAAGGCTTTATAAAGATCAGTTAACACAAGAACTCAAGCCGGCCAATCATCAACAATGTCGTGTCTTTGCTAATTGTGTCATTGAAATGCATGAAAATGATCCGGAATTCTATCGAAAAATCATCTTGAGTAATGAGGCCCATTTCCACCTCAATGGCTTCGTCAACAAGCAAAATTGTCGCATATGGGGCTCGGAAAACCCAAGAGTTATTGTTGAAAAGCCTCTCTATCTAACGTGTGACTGTTTGGTGCGGTTTATGGTCCATCGGAATCATTTGACCTTACTTTTTCGAAAATGAGGCTGGAGCAACAGTTACGGTGAATAGATTGCGCTATCGAGAGATGATAAATGATTTTTTATGGCCGAAATTGGATAGTATTGATCTGGCTAACGTTTACTTCCAACAAGACGGCGCTACGTGCCACACAAGCAACGAAACCATTGATCTTTTGCGGGAAAAGTTTCCGGACCATGTTATCTCTCGAAAAGGTGATCACAATTGGCCACCAGATCGTGTGATTTAAACCTTGAGACTTCTTTCCTTTGGGCCACGTGAAAGAGAAGATCTACGCAAATAGCCCAGCGTCGATTCAAGAACTTAAAGACGGAATTCGTCAGGATATCGTGGATATAGGACAGCCACTTTTGCGATTTGGTTATGGAAAGTTTCATTAAAGGATATGGTCCTGTAAAGGCGTGGTCGTGGTGGTCATTTGCCTGATATTATTTCCACTTTTAACGGCATAGCTTCTTCTTCATATGAAATAAACATCCGATCATTCATATTGAAAAATGGCATTTTTCTTTGTATATCAAAATAACACCTCTTATCGGAAAACCCTTTATATCCCCCTCGAAGGATTACTTCGAAGATCTATATCTCTCTTTAAATTAGCCAAGATGGAATTCTCACCTGGAGGAAGAAAAAGCGCCAGTGTTTAACATCTCCGCTATAGGCCTTTGCAACGGAATCTGAGCCTGAGTTGCGGTGGTGGTGCCTGCTGTTGATATACATTTGTTCGGGTGGAATGGGCTGATCAATATTTAAAGGTTCGTGAGGAGGTTGGGACGGTACTGGCATAAGGTTTTCTGGAACAGCTTCTTGTAGATTGTGTTGTTCTTGTTCTATAATGAGTTCCTGTTCCTCCTGTACATACAGTGCTTCCTCTTCTCCTTCTATCACAGCTGCTTCCGCGTAATCCTATTAGGGAAAAACAGATAAATTGTCATTGTTGAACAGGCAAATTTCGATGAATGAGAATGAATCAGTGCCAACTTCGCCAAGACTGAAAATTACAGTGGAACTTCCCTGTAAAGGAATCGCTAAATCCGCGGAAAAATTTCGTTATACAGAAGTTTTTTTTATAAGTCAAGTATCAAAACAAGCTGTTGCATTTTTTTATTGTGAATTCATGTACAAAAAGTGTCTAAGTGCATTTCTAATAGCTTATAGGCATTTTAGTAGGAATGTACACAATACATAGCTATTCACGATTTTTTGAGCAAATAATTTAATTTTTGTGTGAGTAGTAAATTAAAATACATTTTATATTCTCATAAAAAACTTCGCATTTTCTTAAAGATTCAAAAATATTTTCCGGAACCACTTTGATGGACCAGAAAGCGAGACGACACGTTTTGAAGGCTTGAAGTACCTCTTCACGATTTGGTTTTTCGGCCGGTTGCCCCTCCAAATCAACGCTGTCGGTATCATCACTGCTATCATAGTGATCTTGAACACCATTTGACACTGTTCAACATGTCCTTTTAAGTTTAAGTTCATTTGTTACAATATTATATCGACATTCACGAAATCATTTGAAGTAACCTTCATTATCAAGATTTCCAGCTGAATCCAACGTTTCAGAAGGATCTATCCGCCCGCCGTAATGGTTTAGTTTATGGTCTTTTATACCTTTTTAACCAATACCCATTCAAAGAGTGATGTTCTTGTTCTATTTCGTTAGTTATAGAGAATTTACTTTGTTTTAGAGGGTGTTTTTAATATGGAATTTTAATTCAAGGTGCAATGTCTTGAAGAAATTCGTTATACAGACGTTCACTACAGGGAAGTTCCACTGTATTGTGTAATTTTGAGCGCTCGTTCACTTAGAAGAGTGTTATATCTCATATCGTTTTGCCCAAATGTCTGAAATTTTCGAAAATAGCCTCAAACGATAGGGTTCGACTCCCTGATAACGAATTCGTGGTCAAATTCAATTCTGTCCTTGGGGCCGTCCGGTCGTAAGCACTATAACTTTTGAAGGATTGTCCTGGAGACTTGAGATTTTCAGGCGAGTTCAGTTCCCAAATGCCGCGGTTAAGTTTGTTTACCAGTCAAATTGTACAGGGTGTTACATTAAATATGGAAATTTAAAATTTTTGTTTCCGTAACAAAGATCCGATTAGAGTTAATTTATTTGTGAAGAAGATCATCAGAACCATAGAATTAATTTTTTTTTAATTATTGATTTTTTACATGTTTAATTAATAATTTCAAATCCTATACAAGCACTCAAAAGCACCTGCTCGGGGCTCTTCTTAAATTTTTATATTTTCAAATGGGATGTGCCGTATGTATTCATGAACAAGTTACAAGAATAAATGAATAAACTAAAGCTGACTCAAAAATTTAATGGCTTTTCAATCATTGAATTTAGATTAGAAAAATAATTGGTAATGGAAAAACAAATAAATTCCAATGTTGACATTATTGATGAACAAATTCTTACCGGAGCTTGATCAAAATAGCCACTTTCGTGTATTTTTCCAAGAATTTCCTTGACTTGACTGTAGGTTCCACCAAATATTTCTTTGGGTTTGCCATCGACAACAGCTAGTAAATGTTCAGCAGCAGCTTGAACTTCATTGGTAAATGCTGTAGGGTTCCCACTTTCATGTTTTGGCGTGACAGCTGGATACAGATCATCTAATAATCTGAAATATAAACAATTTTCCAGTTATATTAACAATTTAACCCAATAGCTCTTCAAGACTTTCAATAAATCACTTATAATTTTGAAAAGAATTTAAAGTCTGAAGATACTCTGAAATAGTATATTATGCAACGAGCGTATAATGATAGCTATTATTCAAGAGGTGAAGTTAAGGCTATGAGGCTTATACGATTATCTCTACTTTTTCACGACTACTGAACATATTTCTTGACGATTTTAACAATTGGCGACCGTGACGAACCTTCTATTACAAATGTATAGTCCGTTCACGAAAGTTTAAGCGCATAGTATGCGTTTGTTATTTATCTGAAGTTGGCAGTATTTGCTGTCATAACATGAAAAAAAGTCAAAGTTTCCGAATGTACCCGGCCTAGTCTGACGAGCTTATGAGTTATCAGAGACTCTCATGCAATATTGACAACATTGCGTATCATCTGACAAGAAAATATACAACATAACCTAAAATTTTAATATACACCAGTGAATATGCCAAATTGTCATGGCCACACCGACGGCTCAACTTTCGGGAACGGACTATAAATGTGGAAAAATCAAGTTGACACAAGAGAAACTTTCGGAGAACTTGTCATTGTATATTTTGTAATAAGAATTGCTTTAATTGATGTAAAAAGTAGATTTGGTCCTCGATTTTATAATGATAATAATATATATAAAGCTTCATTTGACGGCAAAACAAAACAAAATGAACACTTTCAAATAATATTGTACAAATAAACTGAAATAAGGAGACAAATTTCTCAGTTGGATAACTTTAGAATACTGAAGTAATATCAATTTTAATATTAAATCTAAATCCATGAAGCATCTGACAGCAGTGAAATAATTCATTATTCACTGTGATTAATGGGTATTATTTAAAAATTGATAAAAAATGGTACGCCACTGAGATATTATTAAACTTACAATTACAGCGGAACTTTCCTATAACGAAAGTCTGTATAACGAATTTCGTACAAGACATTGCACCTTGATCCAAATTCTATCTAAATACACACCCTCAAAAACAAAGTAAATCTCTATAACGAATATTAAAAGAACATCACCCTTGAATGGGTATTGGTAAGAAGTAGAAGGGTGGGTTTTTCCGAACGTACGTAATAAATCCTGACCTTAAACTAAATCATTACGGCGGCAGAGAGATCCTTCTGAAACGTTTCAAAACACCCCTAGATGTTTGTGTTTCAATTTAACCAATACGTTAGTGTGAAAAGTTGTTGCGAAAATGTCTGAAGGGAAGTGTTTAAGTTCGAATAATAAACTTAAATTTATCAGTGAAGTCGACCAAGACATTGCCAACTATAGAAACAATTTTTCTATAAAAAATTTTTAAAACCATTCTTTTGTGAAGATTTAGCGCTTTCGTTATAGGGAAGTTCCACTGTATTTGGAATGAATCTCAAGCCCTAGAATTTTGAGTTAATAGCCTCATTCCTCCACCAATGAACGATCGCTCAAAAGCACCTGCTCAGGGCCTATTGCACCAAACACTTTGCACTTTTCACTTGAATTTAGTTGCACGACACGCATTCATAAATGGAAAATACATTGTGAAAGTAAAGTGCATAGTGAAAATCACTCCGCAGACATTAAATATTGGTAGAAATGTTGTGCAACATAACTAATTTTCACTTTTGAAAGGACACCGCACATTTTGTATGAGATTGGCTCCCGGTGGATTTGGCTGAAAATTTGATATGATGTTCTACTAATCCGTCTGATCAAATGTCTCTACAGTCACGAAGCTGAAAAATGCATACTTCTAGGGTTTTTAAGCGATTTTTTTTATCCATTATGGCTTACGTATTACCCGTTCACACGAAATGTTTGAGAATATTTCGTGATTATTGAAAGCAGATTCTGTCAATTCGAAATATTTCTGTGTGAACGGTAATGCGTAGGCCATAATGGATACAAAAAATCGCTAAAAACTCCTAGAAGTATGCATTTTTCAGCTTCGTGACTGTTTAGACATTTGATCAGAAGGATTAGTAGAACATCATATCAAATTTCAGCCAAATCCACCGGAGCCAATTCCCATACAAATGTGCGGGGTCCTTTGTCAGAATGCAAAGTGCGAAGTGAAAAGTTGCAAAGTATTTTGGTGCAATAGGCCCCAGGGCTTCCTTAAATTTTTTCATAAAATGATCTGAGGAATCACCCCTTTTATTTTTTCAGATACACCATATATAAGACTAGATATACGGGGTACTGATGTTAACCAGAACTCAACAGTTATAATTGATGACAAGATTATAAAAACAAAGAACATACTTCAGATCCCCTTCACTCAGTTGTGCAGCACCATTTCTGCCTTGAAGAAAGTCCTCCCGTACCGTTTCATTTCCCATTTGATTCAGAGCATCTTGTACCAGAAGAATTTCCCTTAACCTTGCAAGTTCAGCCTGACTTTTCTGTTGAGCTTCCTTTTTTTGCCTGTTTTTTTTAGCTTCTTTCTCTGAATTACTGACGATACCAAGGAATTGTTTACAAAGATCTCTGGCAAATTCAAGAGTTTGAAACAACTTCATCATATTTGGCAACAGCGGTCTTTTGATCAGAATTTAACTCTTTTCCAGATCTTTGCAAGTCTCGGTACGATTCCAATTTAGACTGAAATATTTCGATAAATTCAATTTAAAGAAGCTAGAGATAAAAGATAAGTGGAATTTTGTATTGTTATACATTTATTCATATATCATTTTTTTCATTCAAACATAATATTAGAGCCTTAATAATATGTTATGAGGTTACCTATCTATTTCTACAATGAAAGAATAGAAATAGTAGGAGAAGCTCTTCAAAACATTGAATAACATAAATATAGCTAAATTATAAACAGTTTAAATGTTTATCTTAATTCTGCACCATTACTCATTACTTTTGTATCGTAATACGCCAAGTCGTATAACGGTCGGCATGTTTTCGGCATTGTCAATTTTTTTCATACCCAAAGTATGAAATATACATTAATTTTGGAGGCACATGCGAATAAATCCTATTAGAAGCTTACCTTACGCTTCTCCAAATTCCTAATTTTATGTTCTATAATAGTTATAGCTTGCCTCAACGGAGTTAAGGAACCCGAATTTTCTAAAACTCCATTACCATCAGGGCTAGAAAGCTTGTCAGTTTTGACGTTTGCCGCTGAAGGCATTTTTTGGATAATTATTGTATTGTCTTACTTAATAATACTTGTCTATAGGTTTACTAAAATAAGTTGCACGTTGAATTAAGCAAAAATGAGTTTACCAAAACTCAAAGCTCTGTTGACAGTACAAAAGAACTCTCCATCGAGAGGACGACCGACAGACTCAATCGAAATTTCCGGAAACCGGTAGTCATAGAAAAAAATTGTAAGTTGTCTATGCCAAAGAGTCTATGCCGGTAATATTGCAATTTGATTGGGCGACAGAGAAACCGGATATCAGTTTATTATGGCGGGTTATTTGTATTGAGGAATTCAAGAATATGTATTCGTCGTATTACATCTACAAAACTTTGAATAACTTTTGAAATCCTAAGAAATGAATTATACTGGACACAAATGTACTTAATACTTTGCGATTTCATTAATAATAATTTCAATATTGCTAGCATTATTGTTTAAACAATGCTATCATGGCACAACAATTTCGATGAATTCATTTTCAGTTATTGGAGGAAACAAATGGTAGAGATGTGGAAAAAGGTGAATGTGGTTGATCACTGCACAAAAACAACAAGAAACAACTTACAATTGTAATCCATATTCAATCAACATGTCGAGTTCTACTCATTACGAATGTTTCTCTTACAAAATTACTTGTCGCTTAGCAGTCTTAGCACTAATGTTTTGTAATCTTCGCATAAGCAAAAGTCAGTTCATTCTTTGTATAAACAATTTTCAAATAATTATTATTTGTTATTGCCTTCTTAAAAGTACATCATAAAGTGTTTATTTATATGCATAATAAGTTTATTATTATTATTGATATTTTGCTTTCTTATCTGAATTTTTTTTAACCGAATCATCCCATTTTCATGACTTTTTTTCCGAGATCTGAGATTTATAGTTATGTGACCGTTTACTGATCAAAAAGAATAATTGATTATTCTGTGGCAACAATCTGACATTTTCCGTTCTGTGCTCCTACTTCAAGAAGGTTATTTTATTTTCTGTTCTGTGTTCTTTTGCATATGTTTGAATATCAAAATAGAAATTTTCTCAGAAGTTTTCTCAACGTTGAAGATTTATATTTGTATAGCAAAAATGAGTCGAAAAAATGAGTATAAATTGCAGGCTGTGGTATTTACCGATACGTTTGATGATGAATTTTATCCTATTACTCAGGATATACCTTCTGTAAGTGCCTTTGTAACTTTCTCTTGATTTTAAATAACAATTTTTCACTTTCAGACACTTATCCCACTCTGAATAAGCCAATTTTGAGTTATACGTTGGAAGCTCTGCAGAATGGGGAGTTGAAGAGATATTTCTCTTCTGCAATCTGGTATCCTGCTATCAAAGAATTTATCAGGTAATATTTCATTTGATAACATAAGAACCTGAATGATGATTAAAGTCCAGTCAGCTCCTTATTCCACCCTTTCTTGAGGTTTGTTTTCCTTGTCGTTTGTGACAGTGTAAAGATTCCATTTTTCTAAGGTTTGGTCTCTGCAACTGTTTTCCAAGATGCCTTTGATGTCCAACAGGATTGTCTGATATTGATGTCTTCCGACAAAAATGAAGTCTAGTACATATTATTCTCCAACTTATTAATTTTTCAATGTTTCACGAAATGTATGATGAATTCCATCACTTTGTTGTGATATCTCTGATGGTCGTGTAACATAGTCCAATAAATCTGTTTCTTAAATGAATGAAATATCCATTATATCTGTTAACAGCTTTTGTTATTCCATAAAAAATATTTTTTCCAGAAAAGCTCAAGAAGAGGAATTAGTATGGACCCTCTTAAAAATAAATTTAATCACAGCTGAAAGCAATCATACTCTTGGTGATTGTCTACGAGAACTGGATTCCAGAGGCAAAATTAGAGGTGACTTCGTTCTTGTTGAACCAGGGGCTATTACAAATATAGACCTGCTGCCCATATTCAAAAAACATAGGTGAGTGATGATAAGTGCTAGGACGTTCATATTTAGTGAGCCTAACAAAGAAAACGAATGATTTTTTGTCAATATTACTATTAATTCCTCATATAGTCCCCTTGTGAATAGTAAGATTTGTCAAAGTTCAAAATAATGCCATTCAATCTCTTCAACCATAAAGAGATTCTCTCCAGATTACTCCAAGCGATTATTATTGTTTCCAACCTTGAAGCGGTGGCACCAGGGAAAGAAATTTTAGACGGTAGTAGAGGTATAAAGAGTTTCTAGACTGGATGTGACGTCACACGACGCAATTCGAAGTGTAGGTCATTGATTTTTGCAATCTTTTTTATTGATTTGTTAGCTGGTGCATTGTCCTGCAGAAAAAGCATTTTTTTCTTTGATAGATGAGTACGATTTTTTTGATATTTCGAACGCATTATTTCATATAAAGAAGAAGAAATGCCTATAATAGTGCAAAATGACCACCCAACCACGCTTACAGGACCATATCCTTTTAATGAAATTTTCCATAACCAAATCGCGGAGTGGCTGCCTCCTATGTCTTCGATAGCCTCACGAATTCCATCTTTGAGGTCTTGAATCGACGCTGGGCTATTGGCGTAGACCGTCTCTTTCACGTGGTCCCAAAGGAAGAAGTCGAAGGTGTTAAATCACCAGATCTCTGTGGCCAATTGTGTTCACCTCTTCGAGAGATATCACGGTCTGGAAACTTTTCCTGCAAAAGATCAATGGTTTCGTTGTTGTGTGGCACGTAGCGCCGTCTTGTTGAAAGTAAACGTTGTCCAGATCAATACTATCTAATTTCGGCCATAAAAATCATTAATCATCTTTCGATAGCGCAATCGATTCACCGTAACTGTTGCTTCAACACTTTTGGCTACAGCAGCAGTATTCTCTCGGCTGTTCTTGAGCGACGTGCACGGTTTTATTCTTCACATCACTAACTTGTCCCAACAGCTCGAATTTTTCCACCAACTTTCAAATTTCACCATTTTTTAGTGAATTTTAATAATTTCGATGCGTTCTTGAAGCGTGTATCGTAGTTTTCTCTACTAGTCAAATGTCAAAAAATGACAGCTTCAAACGTGACATCTACCGAAATAGCGGACTATTCAAAATAACACCTCTTATTAGAAAACCATTTATATTGAACGCCTTGGTAGATCATACTAAAAATTCCAGGGCAATGTTGTGACTGATATATTTTTCCAGAGAAATACGAAGAAAGACAAGGTGCATGTATGACAATGATCTGTATGAAGGCTGGCGTAGACAAACCATAAATGTGAATCAGACAATTGTTTATATGTCATGACTCCAGAGGGTAAATTGGTGTTTTATAGAACTTGTGGAAAATCTGAAGACAAGATGATGATTGAACCAATGGTAAGATATTTTTGTCAAAAGTAGTTAGGCCCTTGAAATATAAATTGGTTTCATGGAGTTACTATAGTCCGTTCACGAAAGTTTGAGCGCATGGTAGGTTGTTATTTTATCTGAAGTTGGCAGTATTTGCTGTCACAACGTAAAATGAAGTCAACGTTGCCGAATGCACCCGGCCTCGTCGAGTTTGTAGGTTATCAGAGAACTGTATAGTCCTTACACGAAAGGTTGAGCACATAGTAGGTCGTTTCTTTATTTATCTGAAGTTGGCACTATTTGCTGTCATAACGTAAATAAATTCAACGTTGCCGAATGCACCTGGCTTGTCGGGTTTGTAGGTTATCAGAGAACTGTATAGTCCTTACACGAAAGGTTGAGCACATAGTAGGCGTTTTTTTTATTTATCTGAAGTTGGCAGTATTTGCTGTCACAACGTAAAATAAATTCAACGTTGCCGAATGTACCCCGCCTCGTCCGACGATCTTGCCCATTTCTGAGAACTCTATGACCTATTGACAACATCAATCTGACAAGAAAATAAAGAACATAACCTAAATTTTAATATACACAGTGGAATATGCCAAATTGTCATGGCCACCGACGGCTCACCTTTCGTGAACGGAGTATATGCAACATTGACAACATTGTGTATCAATCTGACAAGAAAATAAACGGCGGCCATTTGCAGTTTGGGGTGAATTGGGAGTTGTCAATTTTCAACGAATTGAAAATTAGAATTACCGACATTACACCGTGTTTAAGGGAGATAGTGTATAGTCATCCTAATGGTAACATTATTTAATAACTAATCACACGAATCGTAAATATTATTATTTAATATAGACCGAAATGTCAGTGTTCACAGAACACTATTATACAGAATTCGTTTTTCATCATTTCTTTCAAAGGAACGTCTATTTTTCAATAAAAATTCGAGCAGAATATGGCATAGAACATCAAAATATCTAGTTTCAATCCCAACTGCAATTGGCGGCCTTTCTCTCCCATTTTTTTTACGTGACAGTTAGGAAGTTTCGCGACGTCTTTAGTATTATATATAGGTCCATGAATTCGAGCTCAAATGGCATAGAACATCAAAATATTCGAGTTTCATCCCAAACTGCAAATGGCGGCTCTTGCCTCACTTTTTTCTTACGTGACAGTTAGGAGTTCGACGTCCAGTTAGTATTTAAGGTCCATGTATTACTATTACTTTAAAATTTTGTATAATAATAATATTATGGAATTATTCAAAAAATGAAATATAAAAAAATCAACAATCAGAAGTGATTTAAATTCTATAGTTCAGATGATGCGATCCTCTTGAAATTTTGCATGAACATTCAGTATATCAATCTTTATGCACAAAATAAATTTCACTTGAATCGGATATCTAGTTATGGACATATAAAGGTTCTTTTTTTCAATATTCCTATTGAATTTTCTATAGTTCTGTTAACACTATGGCCACAACATTTTGCATGAGGCTTATTATGAGCATCTTGCAATGTGGCTACAAAATTTCATTTCGATTGGTTTCATTTTGTCTGAGATATTGAGGACGAAAAATTTGAATAGTCATATTTTATGAAACACCCTGTACTAGTGATGTAACGAATGTCATATTTTATACATTCGCGAATACGACTTCGAATGCAATGTCTGCTACTGACATTCGCGAATGCAAATGCGAATGTAGAAGTGTTCAATAAGATAAATAATTGTTATTTTTTGAGAAAGAAGTATGTATTATGTTTGAGAGTTTTATACACTTCTTGTTTTTTAGATTATATTTATATTTATGTAGAATAGATTTGTTTTTGTAAGTTTCAATTGCCACTCAATTTTTGTGTTATAAGTATTTTTCTGATATTCATATTCGCAAAACATTCGCAGAATGCGGATGCGAATGCAAATACGAATACTCAAAATATGCGAACGCGAATGCGAAATTCGTTACAACTCTACCTGTACGATTTGGCTGGTTAACGAACGTAACCGCGGCATTTGAACCGAACTCGCCCTGAAAATGTCAAGTCTCTAGGACTATCCCTTCAAAAGTTATCGTGCTTACTGACGGCCCCACGGACAGAATTTAATTTGACCATGTATTCGTCACCAGGGAGTCGAACCCTATCGTTTGCATAAAAAATGAAAGCGAAGAATAATATTATGGATTTAAAATCTTTTTATGAAAAACGGATAACCATCTCGCACTTCGTTCAAGGTTCATGCATCGGAGGTAGGTGTTCGTAACGATCTCAGGAGATAGCGTTTTGTTTCTGTTATTCTCAGAGCTAGGCGACCTTTCTTCAAATAAGGGAACCTAGAATGCCTTTCAGACAAATCCTCCATACTGAGAGCCCCAAATGGGCGAAATAGCTATCTATGGATGCTCTTTTGTATTTACCACTATGCATGTTCTTTTGTGCGTTGACGGTATAGTTCCGAAGTGTGGGTTTAATATTGGTTGATTTTAATCAATTAATATTATTCTTCGCTTTCATTGTTTATATTATACCTCCGTTATTCTAAAACGCATGAATTTTCATTTTGTCCTATCGTTAGGCAACCATTTTTGGCTCAAAAATCGAAATTTTCAGACAAAACAATATAGCACTTGTTGAAGTAGAACAAGCTCTCAAAAATTCTCAATTTTTCAACTTCCAGGAAACTGTTTTGGCATACGATGGACTGTTATGGAGACGTGGACTCAGAGATATTCGTTTTTCTATATGCTCTCCCAAAATTCCTACTTTGTTCTCGGATAATTTTGATTTTCAAACTAAGGAAGAATTTATAAAAAACCTTTAACGAGAGGAATATTGGATTGTACAATGTAATGTGCACGAATTCGGTGGCATTTTCATGGTGGCGCTGTCCTGATTGGCAAAATTATCAGGCTAGAGGTAAACATTGATTATGAACCTAAGAGTTTATTTAATGACTAATTATTTAAACATTATTTTTAGTTTTGAAGTGAAGGACATGTATAAGAAGAAATCTCCTGCAGAGTAAGTAAACATAAATATGTAGTGACATTAGACAATTTGAATTTGTTCAGTGCTTTATGAAGCCCTGAATCTCTAGATAAATTATCAATATTTTGTGATTCCCGTTGTTGTGCTATAATAGAAAAAAGTATTGATGCTTTGGCGTAATTGTTCGGCAGCTTACAACTTAGAGTGAACCAGGTACTGATATGTCATACCGTTGATCAGCTTGAAAAATATGATTCATTGATTCTACACACCGAAGATCTTGGAAAGTCTTAGTATGATCTTTTCACTTATAACATTTGAGTTTTCATACAATTGGTTTCTTTTTTTTTGCGGCATGGAACCTCATTGAATTATTTAGGCCTTGAGACTACTGTTTAGTTTATTGTGTTGATGTTGATTCTTCCTAAAATCAAGAAATTTAGAAGAAAATCGCCACAGATGTTACTTACGAATATACAGGGTGTCCCGGAAAATGTGGGAAATCTCTCGGATTCAATTTCAATTAGCTTGTTTAGTTTACCAGGGGCGGACTGGATTGTACATTGTAATGCTACATTTTTAACACCCTGTGATAAGGTGCTTAAAAAACAAATTTGGATACCTTAAACATCAAGCTAAAGAAAAGGTACTCTTGTTCAGTGTCGATAAAATGAACTGTTTTCGAAAAAAAAATAATGAAAGAAGTAAGTAATTGAAATTTATTCCACTAAAATGAATTTTCAGTGGCGTCATTTATTAGGTCGTATTTTCGAAGGGAGGGCCGCTAGGAAAAAAAATAATGGGAACATGTCATCTTATTTTTGTATGTTCAATCTGAATCTGAGAGATTTCTCACATCTTCCGGGACACCCGAAAATTATATAGATCGAATTGAATCAGTAAAAAGTATTAGATCTAGTGCTGATGAATATGTTGTTTGGAAAACCACTATTAACATGCTGTTCAGTAATCCGGAAATTTCTCTATTTCAGACAATGAAAATATTCAAGAAAAAATTAAATACCATATCACCCTCAGAGTAAGAAAACCTAGAGATGCCTTAACGCATTTTTGACGAAGCCAAGTAGAATCTGTTTATGCGCGCGAACAATATTCCGGCGTTGTGAACTCGTGCTGTATATTTATTCCGCATTGCGATAATTAGTCTACCGCTATACGCTCCCTATTCTGGTAACTAACGGCTTGCGTTTTTTCAGACAATTCTATCAGTTTGGCAACATTGTCTGTTAGTGTTTAGTTTCTGTATGCGATATATTTACATTTTCATTTCGATTTAACGTTCATAAACTGAATTATTTTACTGATTTGGTGGCAATTTATTGTTGCTTAAGGCTATTCCGGTAATTTATAGCTAAGGAAAAATTACGAAAATGTTGTATTATATTTAGGAATTGTAGAAATGAAAATCTAACCTATTGTTCACTTCACCCCAGTGCGGCAGTGAAATGCTTTCCACCTCACTCTAATGCTTGGTTAATTACAATGAAGTACTATTCACGCGTAGAGGCATCTCTATGTATATTTCTTACTCTGAGGTGTTTATGCTTCAGTGTTGAAATGAAAGTTCTGCTCTGAAACGTTCAATATACATCTACTGTTGTTAGATGCAAAATGATTTTAGTTTTTGATTGGAAGTCATATAACAGATATTTAGAGGCTTTATGATGTATTAGAATTGTAGAAGTTTACAAGTTTGAAATGTTAGCACTCTATAATTATCATATTTGCTTTGTAGGAAACGAGAAACAAATACAGTGGATTCCCGTAATAATACTGTTATAGGACCAAACACAAAAATCCCAAAATGTGCAAAACTGTCCCAAATGTGTATTAGGTGAAAATGTTACTATCGGAAAAAATGTGCGGATCGAGGATTCTTTTATTTTTTCGGACTGTGTTATTGGTGATAATGTTGAAGTTCGGTTGAGTGTTGTTGGACCAAATAGTACTTTGAAAAACAGTTGTCAAATTGTCAATAACAGTGTATTAGGGAAAAATGTGCAAATTGAGGAAAATACCGTAGTGGATAAATGTTTGGTTCAAGCTACTAGGCCGGAATCTGTGAGTAAAATTTTTTTGGAATCTAAATTTATAGATTTTTATTTGTTGTATATCGGCATCGATTGCTGTGTTCATTAGCTGTGTAGTTTTGCTTTAAATATTGTGTTATTATTAATTATAGGATATCCATCATTTGAGGCATGTAAGATGGCGGCGGTCCGTTCTATTGACAGCAAGTGGCTGCAACGTTGCCAGATATGACAATTATTCTTGTATTTTAAGAATCGATTGATTTCCTCGCTAAAATTCGAATTTGTTAACGACTTTATCTTAACGTCAACTTCTGATAGATTTGATGTTTCTAGATATTTACCGTTTTCATAAATTACTGCAATTCTGTTATAAATATTTTTGAAATGGGTGATTTTTCTCATATATAAAACAATTATGCATTAAATTCCAAATTTCATGTTCATGCATCGGAGGTAAGTATTCGTAAGGATCCCAAGAGATGGCGTTTTGGTTCTGTTATACTCAGTGCTAGGCGACATTTCTTCTTCAAATAAAGGAACCTAGAATGGCCTTTCAGACGGGGCTCCTCCATACTGATGAGCCCCAATAGGGCGAAATAGCTATCTAATATCTATGATGCTCTTTGATATTACCACTATGCATGTTCTTTGTGCGTTGACGGGATTAGTTCCGAAGTGTGGGTTTAATATTGATTGATTTTAAATCAATTGATATTATTCTCCGCTTTCATTGTTTATATTATGCCCGCGTTACTCTTAAACACAAGAATTTCATTTATTTAAATTCCAAATTTTGGCCTAAAAATATTCCGATTTAAAGTTATTTGAAAATTAATGATAAAAATTAACAAATCGGGTTGTAAAAGGAGAAGAAAATTGCAAAATCTGATTCTTGGATACAATTGGTCGTATTTATTTCCTATTATTGACCTTCCCTTCAGTAATAATTGCGCAATCATCTTAATAGACAATATTAAATTAATTTCATTTCTTTTCAATACAAATTCGCAAATATTAGTTACAAGTATTTCCGAAATGTTTACATTTGGCGCTAGCTATTCAATCAGTCAACATTCGATTCCAAAGATATGGCTTTTGCACAATCTGGCATGCGTCACTAAGTTGTAACAAATCGCCGCCATCTTGCATACTTAAAATGATGGAACACCCTGACTATTAACCAGATAGGTGTCAGAATAGAGGAGGGCCATAAGAGAGGCCAACTGCATAAAGACACCAAAAAATCATGTCCCTTTTTATGCAATGATAACTTTTTTTTTAAGCTTAAGGGCCCCTCACTAAGAAGGAAGCGCGAAGGTTCCAATGCGCGTGGTACGGGGGACAGTAAAAACAGTGTGTGTATGGGGGGCGTTCCGCCGTTCGAAATTTGGAAATGCGCAATCATCTCCGTCGGAATCAAGATAGTTTTGATTTTTAGCGTGTGCATTGCTCATCGTACGTGGAAGAATGACCAAGAACGACCGTTTATGGGCAACAAGTCTGTGCACGTTTCATATTTTTAGCAATACAGTGTCGGGTTCGCTATTTATACATTGGACATTTTTTCCTTAATAACAACACACGCCACTGCCATTACATCAGATCTTTTTTCGACGTCATTCTCACGCTTGTCGCACATCCTCACTCACAAGCAAAAGTTTCGGTGTGTGGGAAATATGAATGCACACGTTTACTTTACAGCTAACGTGCAGATACTTAACTGCGCATTCTTCCTTCCTAGTGAGTGGGCCCCTTTAAAAGCGAATAAGCAATCCTGAAATATCAGTCACAAGGTCTGTGAAGATTTCAATAAAAAATTTTTCTTATGTTTTTAGCAAAATTTGAATTCGGTAAACATGATCTCTTTGAGTGAGTTTAAAACTAATGGCATAAACACAAGAATAAAAAATGTATTGAAATTTTCACAAGGCTTCGTGACATCTATTATTTCCAAAATATGCTTGGTGAATTTTAAGCTATCAAATAAAATTAATAAATAAAAATTAAGGTAGGTGATTTCGGTATATTTTGAGCAGTTGTCCACTCTTAATGTATTCCTCTAGTGTTTTGTCTAATAACAGGTGTTTTTAAGATGCATGAGAAGTTTTGATGCGTTGTCTTTGGTTGAACATTTAACGGAACGATGTTTGCCAAATTGACAGAATTGTCTATAGCAGATTCTTGCTGTTAGTACCTTAGTAGGGGAGCCGTAGACCAAACATCCCAATGCGAGATAAGATACGGCACAAGTTCGCAACGCCGATATGTTCGCGTGCATAACAGATTTACTTGGCTGCGTCAACAAAGCGTTGAAGGCATCTCTAGCTTTTGCTTTTCACTCTGAGGTTTAATTACCTGACTGAATACTAAATAAAAAAAACGTGAGCAGTAATATACTGGGTGGACAAGATCATAAACAAGAAATTTCAACCATGTATTCCACATCAAAAATAAGCCCTAGTTTGTTTTATAAACATATGTCCGAGAAACCTTTCCTCTCAGAGATACGGGGTGTTAAAATTATAGAAAAAAAATGTTTTTTATTAATACATTTCACACTGCTTGAGATATTTTTATGAAATTTGAGACATAGGTTTTGAGCGTCAAGGAGCACTTTTTGTATAATATCATTTCTTTTCTATTCTACCAGTGGCGTCCGTACTGCAGCGAGACTGAATATTCTTTAAAAAAATTATACGCCCACTGGTTTTCCGACAATAAAAATTAGTATTTAAATCCTTATTTAATTTGGGGGAAATTCGGTCTCTTGACTTTTGCTGTAGGAGGCACCGTAACGGAAATTCATGATCAGCTTCTGACTTCACATCAGGGATTTCTTCAATTTTTTTCTTGAAGATTCTTAGTTTTGAAAGAGTAGATGGAATATTTGAAAAATCATCATTATTGTATTTTTGAGTACTAGCACAATAGTTTTGTTTGTTCAAAATGCTGATGATTATTTTCTCTGTTTTTTTCATTACTCTTTTATTGATTTTATAGCGTTAGGTATATTATAGATCATATATTAATAACTGAATATTTTTTAGGTGATGATAAAGATATTTTAGGCCCACATGCATACAAAACTTATATAGAAAGAAATGAATAGTTCCTGAAATGAATACTCTAGAAGGTGTGAGAGAAAAATTAGAAAAAGCTTTAGAATATGTTGAATCAGACATAGATGATGATCAATCTTCAAGGCAGTCTCCAGAATAGATGATACTGAAAGTAAGTGTTTTGGAATATTCTCCAATCTTTGGACTCAAATCCCATAAATATACAGTCATTATCTTGAACAACTACCATATGAAGTTGTGTACTTTTCTTACTAACATTGTATTCAAGAGCTTTACTCTATTCCGCATATTATTGAGCTCATAGTCCATGAAAATTTGGCATATTCCTCTGTGTATATTAAAATTTTAGGTAACATTGTTTATTTTTTTGTCAGATTGATACGCAATGTTGTCATATCACGAAAAGTTGCACAGATCGCGGATTTCTCATAATGTCATTTACATCTGAAAATTGACAAATTGATAACGCATTTCAGACAGTTTTAAATACCTAAAAACAGAAGATTGAAGTTTTACATAACAGATTTACTATAGTCTGTTCACGAAAGTTTGAGCTGTCGGTAGGCCATGGAAATTCGGCATATTCCACTGTGTATATTGAAATTTTAGGTTATGTTGTTTATTTTCTTGTCAGATTGATACGCAATGTTGTCAATATTGCATGAGAGTTCTCTGATAACTCTCAAGCTCGTCGGACGGCCAGGTACATTCGGCAACGTTGACTTTATTTCACGTTATGACAGCAAATACTGCCATTAAGATAAATAAACAAACGCCTACTATGCGCTCAAATTTTCGTGAACGGACTATACATATACAATAATGAAACATTCGGCAACGTTGACTTTATTTTACGTTATGACAGTAAATACTGCCAACCTCAAATTACGAAGAAGGCCTTCTTTGTGCTCAATAATATGTGAATGAAGTATAAATAGTCCTTTAGTTTATTCAAGCATGAATTGTAAAATATTTTCATTGATTCCCATTCCTGGTTTTTCTGCTCTAACTAACCACAACTTTTCTTCTTCAGTTTTCCTCAATGAAGTTATTGAAAGTTTGACAAGAGGTGTAGAAGATGATGTTAATTGTGAAAATCTATTATTTTTCGAAATAATGGTTCGAGATATGCTTATCACATAGCACTTGAAGAGGTCTGTTCAGTATTTAATTTCCAAATTTCATATTTCATTTATCTTCTTTCTATAAATATGACTCATACAGGAAGTTCCGTTTTGAAAAACTAAATTAAAAAGCATGTACACAACTTGGAGCATCTTGTATGACTGCAAATACAGTGGAACTTCCCTATAAACAATCGTCTGTATAACGAATTTTCGTACAAGACATTGCACTTCGAATTCCCTGTTAAAAACACCCTCTAAACGAAGTAAATTCTATCTGTAACGAAACATTCAAAGAACATCACTCTTTGAATGGGTATTGGTAAGAAGGTATAAGGGTGTTTTTTTCGAAATTTTTCCAGCATGCGTAATATATCCCGACCTTAAACTAAATCATTACAGCTAGCAGAGAGATCCTTCTGAAACAGTTTTAAATACACCCCTGGTTTTGGTTTCATCTAACCATTACGCTAGTGTGAAAGTTGTGCGAAAATATCTAAAAAATGCTTAAGTTTGAATGATAAACTTAAATTCATTAGTGAAGTCGCCTCGATATTGCCGACTATAGAAACAAATTTTCTCTTTAACGAAATTTCTTTATGAGGAATTTTTTGCGGATTTAGCGCTTTCGTTAAAGGAAGTTCCACTGTATGTAGCTTTGTAGGTGATATGTGTACATATGCATTGCTTATTAGCATATTATTGTGTCAAAATACCTGAGGAGATATTCAATATTCACATTGATATTTAATGTGAAGATTGCTTAGGAATGAGCGAAAAGATAATATTATAATATTCTTCTTAAATGTATGTTGTTTTCAGGTGAACTTTTTCGTAGTAAAGGCTATTTTAAAAATATACTCACAAAAGGCATCTGGACTTCGATATTTATCTACATTATTATCAAATTTTCTCCAACTCTGAAGAATAATTCGTAAACTAGATTCTATGAAAGATTGTCTGGCAGCTATAGAGGTAAGTCACTTATAGGACAGCTTTGATTTTGAAAGACCACGGAGCACTGGAACAGTTGGGAATGATATTCATAGTACCCTAGGCTTGTATGTTTAGGAAATATTATAGTGCTGATCAGTGCGGCTCGTTAGATTTCAATCAGAGAAGGCCCGAGACCACGCAACCACCAAAATAATTTATTTCGAACTGGGCTTCCTGTCTGCCACTGGCATTTGTTATACCATTCTACGCAGAATTAACGATTATGAGCAAAATTATAATTCAATTTGGCATTGATGGTCGAGGTGTCTTAATTACTTAAGATATGAAAATTTTATCATCATAAGGCATTTCACTGAATTCATTATTCAAAATAAAATCTACAGGATCTTGCGTTCTTTAAGTTCACTACTTGCCTTATAATTCTCACGTCTGTTATCCGTTTCCATCTTTCTTGCTGAAATATTAAACTCTTACCTACAACTCTTCCGAAAAAATATCACAAAACCACAAATCGCACGCTGAGAGGTTTAATACTCTTCGTTAATAAAAAGGGAGGGAATCAAAACCAGCGATCTCAATCAACAATCGCCAGGGTTGATTCAGGCCGATCGGACGTTCAGCTAAGCTCGTTCGCCTAAGAAGCGGAAATAATGCCGCGGAGCGGGCCTCCGACACGTGAAGTTTGAAGTTTGAGTGGTCCCGCATCGTTCATTTGAAGAAGTTTGAAATGTTACATTCTAACGAAACTCGACTCGTGGAGGCTAGCCTCCTTCACTAAGCAGTTTACCTGCATTCGTTACGCTGTATTGGTGTTTTGCAGATAATGTATGAATGTTTTT